>JANHAO010006917.1:0-20744 GCA_026873985.1 Saraca asoca
TAAGTAAGGGTATCCATTTCCTCCCCATCTGAACCAAACAACAAATAAAGGAATCACTCTTTTGATTCCATTACCAACCTATTAACACACCCCAACCAAACGGGGCCTCAGTTCTTTTAGTATGGTTTATCCATGAATTTTTGGAGCTTGCTTTTTTGCATGACTTTTGCAGTTCAAGTATTATCTTTTTGCGATTGTGCATGTGTTCTTCATGTTTCTTCTTGCAATGTGGATCACTGCATCTGCTTATGATTTCCTGCAACTCTCCCGTCTGGTTTGTGAATTTAGTCACTAAATCTCTTGTTGAACTTGATGTAGGTTACACTTGAAGTGAAGGGAGAGACCCAGATTAAGAACTTGTCAGACAAGCTCACATCTGGTGGCATTAATCACAAACTCTGGATTGAACAACCTGAAAACATACCAACCTGTCTTGCCACAAAACCTTATCCCAAATCATTAGTCTCTTCATATTTTAAGAAGTTGAAACTTTGTAAGTGAATCCATTTTGATATTAATTTCCTTTCCCCGTTATCACTATCTGGTAGAAAATGCCTGCAATTTCGATGGCTAAGTGTTGGGATTCCCTGTTTTTATACTTTTTTTTTTATTTTTTTATACATGTTCTAATTTTTAACGTTCCTATATTGGAAGGCCTGGAATGTATCCCTTCCCCGCAAATTTTTCTCCCTTTTTTGTTATTTGCTTTTTGACAGGTTTATATTCTATTTGATGATAAAAATCTTGAATGTGAAATTTCATTGCTGGCCATCAATATCCGAAACACTTTGGAAAGTTATCATCGTATAATAACATGGAAATTAAGGTTATAAAGTTATAACTTATTCACTAAGTCATGGTCTAATTGCCCCCACTTCCTTTCAAAAGGAAAAAGAAATTCACGCGTATTTGGCCATAAATGAATGTTTTTTTAAGGACCTTAAAATGACATAAAACAACCTCTTAAAAACTCGACACGCCCTAACATTGGATGGGCATATTCTTACTTTAATCCAATAGATATTAGCCGCGAAAATTCGTTGATGCTCTTTTTGAACAAGGACCAACTCAGTTTCCTTGTAACCCACGACACAAGTAGCTGTAACTAGCTCATGTTGTAATCATCAAATCTCTCACACGCTATTTTCTGGTTTAGTTAAACTCCCACCACTAGCTTCACTCAGAAGCCCCCCTTTGTTTTTGTCCTATAAAAACCAAACCCACAAATCGATCTTCACATCTCAGCATATCAAGACTTTTGCTTTAAGAACAAAAATATGGGTAAGCATAATTTTTCACTACTAAGATACCTGGAGAAAACCGTGACAAAAATAAGGTTTCTATTCTGCATTTGGCAAATGAAGGCTTCAAATATCTGTCGAAGAAGTTCCAGACAAAAACGGTTCAGGTTTAATGGTCAAAAGGGATTGCAAAGTTTCTTTGAGGAAGAGAAAGCAGATGGGGAGTCGCAGGTAAGAGAGTACAGAAGAACAAGAAGTTATGCTTCCGAGGATAATGATGATATTGATGAAAGGGCTGATATTTTTATTGCTAGGTTTCGACATCAGCTAAGTATGGAGAGACAAGTTTCTTTGCAGCTAAGGTATTGCAGAACTGGCAGTTTCGAGGGTGATCATTATAACGATTAAGGAGATAGTCAACTTGTTTTTTTCATAGTACATATGTTCTTTCAATTTGTCTCTCGGGCAACTTTAATTTGAGTTTTAATGTTGTTTGGGCAATTTGGGATGGCTCGAATTTGTTGGGACATAATTGTGTTCTGATTTTCTTCCCACCATGGAATGAATACGCTGAGTTAACATTATTGAATGTAAGCACACACACATTGCGCCTATCCCTATTGTAATGCATTATAGCAGCAGCAGCAGCAATAATAGTAATAATCACAAGAAAAAACTCAAAACACAATTTTTAACCAAATTGTTGTCATTTCTAAGATCAAAGACATTTATGAAATTGTCAATAGCAAAAACTTGTAAGAATGTACAGGGAGAGGGATTTGGCCGAACCTCACAATTACATGAGCACATAAGATAAAGTCCAGATCATATTGTATATAATGAAACCAATTACAACAATATCAGTTACAGATGCTGATGAGAATTGACAAGCTATCTGGGGCAACAAACAATTGTGAAGTTTGTTTCAAATGAGATGTGTCAACAATGGAATACATGAGACAATTGTGAAGAATTTGAGTCGTGCGAGCAGTATTACTCACTCCCTTCTCTTACCATATGTTTCCTTTCTGTACTCTCCAATTACTTGTGTACGTAGACTTAATGCAACTAGGCTTAATTAATATCATTTGGCTTGATCATCAATGACAGTCTGAAAAGCACCCGCCAATGCTCTGACCTTGTTCTTCCTTGTCTCCAACAGCTTGCTCGCAGTCTCTTCAATCACATCATTTGATACCTGAGCGGCACCACTCTCCTTCTTCACAGCTTGCTTCAATGGCGATGCTGGCCCCTTATTCTTATTGCTTTCTTCTGTTTCCGCTGCCTTTTCCTTTAAATCATCAACTTCTTGATGACTTTCTTCTTTCTGCTTCTCCACCTCAAAATGCTCAGTACGTTCATTGTTCTCTTCTTCTCCTTCCTTTTGTTCATTCACCTCAGGTTCTTCTTCTGTTATTACATGCCCTTCATCTACTTGATTCTCATCATTAATGCTTTCATTTACATTATAATCTGTGTTGTTTTCGTCCTCCTCGTGCTCAATATCTGGTTTCTCTTCTTGTAATTGCTCTTTTTCTACTTCTTCCGCTGTAGGAATCACCTTTTCATCCTCATCAGCTTCTTCAATGGCAGGCTGATGCTGATGATCAGACTCCTCAATATCATGATCAGCAGCGTTTGCATGATCTTCTGCAACTGCAAGTTTCTCGTGTTCATGAATATCATCTTCAACCGTTACTACTTCTTCCTCGTTGGAATCCTCTTTAATATCTCGCTCAGGTAACTCAACATTCACCGCTTCCGCATTATCATCGCTCTTGAGAGCTTTATTATTGGTTAAGCTAACAGAAGCTTTCTTAGTAACAGTAGCTGAGCTGCTTCTCTTCACGCCGCCTCTTGCAAAAACCGGCTGCGTTTTGACATCCCTGAACTTCTTGGAGGTCTTGTCCGAAATGGGTTTGGGAGAAGTAACAGAACTTTTAACAGGCAAACTAGAAGAAGCTCGAATGGATGCCGATACCAATCTCTGGCGTGGTCGACCAGGAGAAACGAGGGCTTTGTGAAGTCTGGAAGAAGGCTGGTTTTCCTTAGGAAGCTTAGAAGGAGAAGGAGGTTTATCTAAGGATCTTCTTCTGTTCACAGCAGCAGGCTTTTGAGAAGCATCGTTAATCTTGGCTTGTTTGAATATTGATTGAGAGCGAGACTCGATGCTTGAGCTTATTGTAGGCTTCAGATAGTTTGGGACTTGTTTGTCTGTTGAAATGACCTTTTTGTCACTGGAGCTAGTTGTTGTTGTTGTGGTGGTGGTGGTGGTGGATGGTTTTATGGTCTTTTTGATGATGGGATGAATATTTGATGATGAGGCCTTCTTCTCCTTCCCAATTGTATTACTCTCTTTTGGCCTTGTTGTTGCCATACTTACTTATAAACTCCTTCAAGAGATCCTGAAAATCACAAAAATTCAACACTTATTTGGATCAATGTTAGGTAAGTTCATTTTATCTTACACTTGTACAATCTGATATAAATAAATAGAATATTGTATATTTTCAATGATCATATTCTCACATCAATTTTTAGACATAAATTAAAATTTATTTTACATGAAACAATGAAAAGAGATATGAAACATATATCCAATTTTCTTCTAGATACTAGATGTCATATCCTAAGTGGTTGGAAACATGTTGTCCACTTTCTCTTTGCCCCTAATGAAACTCCTCAATGATATTGCATATATGAAAAAAATTGGTCCACACCTACCTCCACAAATTAAGAATTATTATAATTTGCTAGCTAAATAATTACATGCAACTATGGCACATTTCTCCGTACAAATGAAGAGATTAATAGACATAATTACATGTCACAGAGGGTTGTCACTAATTTCTGATAAAGTCTAGCCCATTTCAATTGCTATATATATATATATAGAGAGAGAGAGAGATGAGTGTTTGAGCTGTATTCATAATTTCAACCCCAAAATGAAGAAAGGTATATATATTCCACTCATTCAAAGCAAGATGTGTTAGAGAGAACAACATTATTTTAAACAATGTGTAATTTGTTTATAGAAAAACATATCATCTTCTCACAAAAATATTGTACCAAAGAGGAAAGGATCCCAAGAACAGAACAAAATTCAAATAAAAATCTAAAGAAACTTTCTTCTTCTTTTATTTTTTTCTAAAATAATAGCAGAAAGATATTTTATAATAATAACCAAAATTATGTTCCTTTAATTTGAAAAGAAAATAAGAAAAACAGATTAATGACATGTAAGATAACAATAATTGGGATTCCATCTCTTTTAGATTCCAAAAGAAGCAAAATTCAGGAACTTGATTGAAAAAAACTCAAAAAAGCTAAGAAAAGGTACCTTGATAGAAGAAATTTCATGGGAATTAGAGTGAATTTGTGGGAAGAAAGGAAATGCAATGAAATTGCTTTGGAAGATAATATGAGAAAACCCAGAAGGCACCGTAAATTACGTTCAACTCAAAGGTTGTGATGAAGATGTTGCAGGCCGGCCATCAAATTTAAACAAACTTTTTTTTCTTTTTAGTTTTTCATCAATTTTGCTGCTCAAAAACCGAGATATGTGCTAAACATAGTTGACTTTTTCTTTTTTTCCTTTTTAAAAAATAACCCAAAATTAAATATATATTTTTTTGTTTTTTTCTAACACTTTTCTTAATTTCTAAATTCTGTTTGTCTTTGTTATTGACGTTTATAACTGATGGCCAGATGCAGGATGCTTATTGCAATAATATCAGCATTTGACGGCTTGAAATTACACATTTTTTTTTATATTTCTTACATCAATATTCTTGTAATGGTATCACAGTTGTTTTAGCCATAACAGTCTGAATGAAAAAAGAAAGCCATTCATTTATAGTTGGAAAAAATGTATATATATATATATATATTTCTATTTCGTCATCAATGATAAATTGGAATCAAAGGGTACCATTGCTGACAACTATGAATGATGGATATAATTAATAATGAATTTTTTTTTACTGTGATAATTTTTAGTTGATCTAAAAGTTTTGATGATAAATAATATATCATAAATTATATTATATCCTTGAAGTTAAATTCTTTTATATATATATATATATATATATTTCTTTGAGACAAATCACCAACTTATGCCTAATTTTCAATATCTCGATATATTAATATGTGTGCACCTTTTTTATTGTCTTTTTTTTTCAAAAAAAAGGGCAATCCCTTCCTTTTATGTCATGGATAAATGATTTGATTATACATACATGATTAGAATGAGAGAAATTAATTACAATCATCAAAATTTATATTGATGATTAGAATTAAAATGTAAAATAATATAAATTTATTAATTAATGATAAAATTTTTAATATATTTTAATTCTAATTATTAACACAATTTATTTTTCTTATATAAAAATAGTGAATCCGTACAATTTTGCAAAGGGTACAAATGGGTGGCGTTGGAGTTGGCAATTGATGTGGTTGGCTTTGAAGCCAATGGTTTGTTGGTGAAGAGAGCTTTGAGCTAATTAGCTTAAGGATTGCCAAAAAGGCCGAGCCGTCCCATTCCAAACCATAGTGGACGAAGCCAATCTTTCCATTATTGTTGGCTTTAACATATTAGGAAGTACTCGATTGGGGATTTGGCTGCCACAAAGTAAGTACATCAACATCCATTTTTATAATATCAAAGTGCAAAATATTAATTATCAATAAAAAAGTATACAAATTTTGATAATTTTTTTTATCAATTTATAATTATATTTATTATATTTTAGCCGATTCCTAAATGAAATGTAAATAATGATTTTAAATTTAATTTTTTAAAAAATAAGATGTCCACAAGAATACAATCAACACCAACAAAAAGGAAAATTATAATATGGAATTAGTGGTCCAAAAGTTGGCCACTTTGCCAACCCCACCCATTCCATTTTTTTCTGCAGCCCACATCTCATTAATTAAATTATGGCATTACATACACAAATAGCCTTCTAGCATTATCAAAACCTTTGGGAAAATAAATAAATAGCTAACAAAAGGTTTACATCAAAAAGTGCAAGTGGTGGAGGAAAGAGCTTCAGCCATCCTCTCCTTGTGTTCTGTCACTGTCACACTTGGCTAACCTTAAACTCATGGTCTTCCTAAAATCCTACTTTTTTAAATTTAAATTTAATATAAAAATGTTATATATGTTAATTTATGCAATAATAACATTAATTTTTAAAGCATCATGGCATATAATTTATTTTTCAAAATAAATAAAGTTTGAAAGTAGAACCAGTTACTCCACTATCAGTCTTTATGAGATCATGACATATAATTTATTTATTACATTAATGATATATTAACAATGAATATTACTTCTATCATCTGATGGTTTGACTAAAATTTGGGTTTTTTGTTCTTATTTTCTTTCTTAGATAAAATAAAATAGTAATTTAGCTGTACATATTTATCAAATTTTGAGTGATGGAAAGAATAAGGCATGAGAAATAAGTAGCAATCATGTCATTTTCGGAATAAAGGATATCAATTGTTTTTTTTTTTATTATTATTATTATTATTATTATTTGTGACTTTGGTGGTGGTGAACAATATGCATGTTTTTTTGTTGCAAAATTATTTGTAAAACCACTCTTTTTCTTTTCTCTTATTTCCCAGCCACCAGCTTTATTGCTGGAAAGTTTTCTCTCTTTTTGCTCTTTTTTTTTTGTTTCCTAGTTTTATTGGCCAAATTCTTTTTTTTTTCTTTTATTTTCCTTCAAATAATAGACTGAATTTCAATATTTTTAGTACAAATTTCTTTGCTCTGCATTTGTTTTGACTCTTCTCCCACAAACATTTGAGTAAATCAGAAAGTACAGGGAATTTATTTTTCGGTAAATCATATTTATTTTTTTAAATTTAACGTAATTATATTTATATCTTTTTATTTATAAATATATATATATATATTTCTGAATAGGGAAGGAGTATATATTTAAAATAAGAGAAAGAAATGTAAATTCATAAAAAAAAAAAGATATCAAAATATATTTTAAAAAATAGAAGGGATATGAGTATAATTACGTTAAAAGTATGTTTAATACAAATGACTTATAATTATTTGGATTAGTTTATTAAAATAGAAATTTTTTTGTTTAATAGACTAGTTCATGAAACATCTTTTGAACTGGCTTTTAGCTTATTAATTTGAAGGGTATCTGAATGTAATTTGTTATGTATTTATATTAGCACTATAATACTAACGGATATTAGCTAAAATAACAAAAAAAAATTACTTTTTTCATGTTTTGCTTGAATAGAAAGAAAGAAAATGAGAAAAAAATTTTAATATTTTCTTTTATTTGGACAAAAAGAAAAGAGGGAGCAAAAGTAAATTCAAAGGCAAAATTTGTGGTTATAAATTTTTAGTTATTTCAAAATTTAATTGTTTTCCATTTTTTCACCTATTTTAAATGTGAAACATGCATAATAATAATTTTATTTTATTTAATATCAAGTTTTTTCTTCAACTGGCATTGATATTTTTATGAAAGACTTTATCTTTGTATGTATCTTAGGTTTAAGCACATATTCTTATATATAAATATATTGATTAACCACTCCTACTATCAATAAAATAAAATAAAATCTAAAAACATCCTATTTCACACAAATAAAAAACACTAAAATCACTTATTAATGGGTTCGTGTTCATGTCATAAGTTGACCATATCTTGTCACAAAGGGATTAGGTGAGTGAAGTTTATAAAATAAAAAGCATCAAAGATAATTTGCTAATTTTTGAAATAGTCTTTGCCTTCCGGATTTATAGATTAGAAAATCAAACATAATTTCTTCCAAATTTGTAATTGATCAATTATCTTCAAAATAAGATCCAATTTTAAATTTTTTAGCTAAATGGAAAAGAAATCTATATAACTAGGTAATTGGGCTGTTTCTATAATTTTATGTCCATGTTATATGGGAAAAAACTCCATTCTTTATAATCCTAAAGTGAAGTTTCCAAAACATTTTGTGATTATATTATATAAATTTATTCACCAAAAAAATTATGGAAACTTAATCTAAAGGATTTTCATATAACATGTGAAAACCTTCCCTTTTTTTTTTTACAAAAAAATATTTTCAAATCCTAATGTAAATTAAAAAATCGTATCCATAAAAATGGAACAATTTGTAATCAAAGTAATAAAGTTAATTTAAATACTAAGATAATATTTTAAAAAATTTGGTGATCCACAAAATGATCATCACGTTAGCTACCCATTTAAGGTTCAATGAGTAAGACCTAGGAGTCAAGATCAGCCGTCTATCTTTGACCTTTCTCCAAAACTCTCTTGATCCAACGGTGAAGCTTTCATTCAACGATCATTTCAAAGTTAGGACGGCACTAACAGGTCGAGGTGCGTCCTTTTTTAATGACTTTTATTTATGTTTTTTCCTTTTTGGTTTGGCTTCCAAAAGAAAAATAAAAAATTAATTAAACTATTATTTAATATTCCTTAATTGAATAGGGCGGCGTGGGATCATTCACACACGTTGTTGCTTTCTCTCTCTAAAATCTCCTTTCATTCTTTCTTCTAAAGCCTACGGAACTCTTAACTCCGTGGAGCTCTTCTTTTTCTGTGTTTCAAAGCCAAAAAAAGAAGAAGAGAAGAAGAGCAACAAGGAGGTAGCCACCACGTTCAGAACTTTCTGATGCCCCTTTTGAATTCAGTTGATTTTTCACCTGACTTTTTTCTACTTGGTATAAAATTTTTTATAATAATCACCTAAAATTCAAACGCTGGATGATTGAATGGTTATGGATTTTTATCTCACCGTTTATATTCTAATATTCCTTCTCTACACCCTAGATAATTCAGTGGATTTTTAATAAGTCTTTTTTTTTTTTTTTTTTTTTTTTATGTTTACTCTATGAAAGTGAGTTTATTTTCCCCTATTGTTTCTGTTTTTTGTTGTTGAATTCAAAGCGTTCTGTCAACGGATTATCTAGAGCTATGGGGGAGCTAAAATTCTGATTGGTTCCGGATTTTTATTAATTTTTTCCTTCTGTGATTGTTCAGCTTTTTAAGGGCTGAAATCACGGAGAGAAAAAGTCTTCTCTATAGCTTGATTGTGTGGAGAAGAATTGAAGAAATAGCCCTGTCCTTTAAAAACGAAGCAACCCTTTTTTTGGTATGAAGTATGCACATACGGTCATCAAATTCCTCTAATCCTCTTCTTCCTCCTGTCTTCAATTTTTATTTTCATGGTTTGGGAACAACCAAGTGTTAGTTTCTTCCCTCAGTTGGCTTCTATGTATCTTCTGTGCATTATTATTATTGTTCATATGATGAATTATTAAAACTTTTAGTTAATACCTAATAGAATTTAGCTAATCTAATTTAGGGCTATCAAGACGTTCAGTATAGTTTTGTTTATATGCCACCCAGATAGATTCGATTTTTGAGGAACTGGGTTTCTTTGTTTCATGATCCTAATGATACTTTTCAGTTTACATGATGATGTATTTTCCCGCGGTTGGCTTCAATCGTTATCTAATCAGTAATCATGTACTGGTGTCTTCCTATCTGTTTCTTTATTCCTGTTTTGGTTGTTCTATCTGAATATCAAAGCTCGAGGCAATATATTTATATAATAACTGGTCTTTTTGAGCTCTAGATGCTATCGTCCAGCATATAGAGGCTATAATGCTATTAATAAGTATCAAATGGTAGCCACAGTGGAATGAACCCTGTTGGAGAGAATTATTATTATTATATTATGTAAATGTTGGTACTTGTTACAGTGCTGTAATTTTCTTTTAAAACCTGTATATTCTTAGTTGTATGAGCTTTGCTTTGCTTACCTTTCTCACAATTGAGCTAAAGCTCTTCAATGAGAGAATCCTGACTCCTAACTCCAAGTTCTCTAAGAAAGGACAAGTCTTTTGAGCTCCTATTGTTGAAAAGGCAATATTCTTTTATGTTCTGAACAATGTAAAATTTCTGTCTTATAATCTTGTACAGGCTATATATTTGCTTTGGTTGGTAAAGCTTCCATTATTGGTTATTCCATGGTTATGTTTTTCTGCTTTCGATCTCGTGAAACTAGATGCTTGGTTCACTAAACTGATACATCTTGTTGATGCCTTGCAGATTTGAAGAGAATAAACAATAGATGGATGATTATTCTGGTAAAAGAGCCATTGATAAGGTGATAGTCCCTCGAAAGGGAACGCCTCGTGTGTTTAGAGACAATGCAAATACTAGGGAGAGAAATGGCCAATTGTGCAGCCGACTTAATTGCAGTAGCAGAATTTACTCTCCTAAAGGTACTCAAATCAGTAGTTCTGAGAAGGGAAAATCTCTGAGGCCTTCTGTCCAATCTTCCAGTAGCAAGAAAGTAATTGGAAGTTCAGCCAGAAAACTCTCAAGCACTACTAACACTGGGAAGTCCCTCATTGAGGCTCCTAAAACATTATCCTCTTGGTTAGAAACAGATTCATCTGAAACTAGTAGCATACAGGATGAACAAGAAACTTCAGATTTTGTCCCTCCACCTGAGAAACTCCAAAGAGGGCTTCAGGCTGATCTGGAAAACACAGACTCAGGTAATGACATGCTGGTGGAAGTGGGGAGCTCCAATGTGGTATCAAATACAAGAACTAGGAGGAATTTTCATCCGAAGCCTGGATTGCGTGGTCAAGACACTAAAAGTGCCAGACCCCCACCTCATGCTGGCACCAGCAGGTATGGGTTGAGGAACCTCAAATGCAACTCTATATCCGATGTCATCCCAGCAGGTTGTTCATCAACAGATTCAAGCATGAATAATAGGAAGGATACAATGAAAAAGAGAAATTGCGAGGGAGAAACTAGTTCAGCAGCTAGAGGGAAGAAGATGAATGGGTCTTCAATGGAAGGACGGAATTCTGGCTCCAGAAATGGCATATCTATCTCTGATTCAAGGAGATCCAGAAATATGCCTCCTCACAGGGAAAGCAACACTGCATCAGTTGCAGTCAGAACAAGAAGATCAATCAGTGGTCATGCCAGGGGAAGGGTTTCTGGACAACGAAATGAAAATCCTGTGTCACCCAATGATTCTTCTGTCATGATTCCACCTTTGCCTCATTCTGGCAACCTTGATGTTCCTGGTTTATCACATCATAGTATTTCAGAGACTCCTTTAGGTTGTCCAAGGTCTTTTAGTAGATCAGGTACTAGCAGTGATCATTTATGCGGACTTATGCCTGCATCTCCTCCAGAATATGGCATTACTCGTTCTTTATTAAATCATGATAGTCTTCGACGATATAACATGGATGGTATTGCAGAGGTAATTTCCCATATAAAACCTGGGATTACATATTTACCAGTATTTTGTTTTTAATGAAAGAGCTTACAATTAAAGTACTGTTTTATAATTGTATGCAGGTATTAGTGGCACTTGAGAGGATTGAACAAGATGAGGAGCTGTCACATGAGGTAATTCTTGATTAAATATTGAGTTTACGTAGTTAAGCAGTTATTTGACATTTTCTTTTTGTGTCTTTGCAGCAAATTCTTTTACTGGAAACCAACTTGTTCCTTAATGGACTAAACTTCTATGATCAGCACAGAGACATGCGACTGGATATTGATAACATGTCATATGAGGTGTGTTAATGTCATAATGGTGCTCCATTTCAGTTCATAATGTCTGTTCTCGTAAATTTCTCTTGTAGAACTTCTTTTTTCTTATAAAACATTTTGCTTTGGTGCAATCAATTTGGATGAAAATTCTGTTACACACATGCATTCTCAAAGAAAGTAATATCAGCTATAACCTAGGTGTTTGAAAATTGACCTGAGTGCGAAGGAATGCTGATCCCTTAAGATAATTATAATTTTGAGATTTTTTTTAGTTTCTGCTATTTTCAAGCATATGTCCTGTTTAAATTTACAGGAACTATTAGCTCTAGAAGAGAGGATGGGTAGTGTGAGCACAGCTCTCACAGAGGAAGAGCTGTCAGAATGCCTTAGGAGAAGTATTTATCAGTCTCCACCTACAGATGATGCACCTGAGAGTTGCAATGATAATGAGTATGATATCAAATGCAGTATATGTCAGGTATTTTTCTTGTACTTACTGATACTTCTTTATTTCATTTTAAAAATTCATTTTGCTCTCATATGGCAATGTGGTTGTCACTGAAAACTTTCAGCCAATTTGCTTTCTCATCGTAAGATTGTTTTTTTGTTTTTCCATCAGAATCTCCAAAATAAGCAATCTTACTGTAAAACCGTTCAGACCTTTTAGATTGAGTTTTTTCACTGTAAGGTTGTTCATTTGTTTGAGGTTTGTGTTTTTCTATGTGAAACTAGAAATAAATAAGCAATTTTACTGTAAAACAATTCAACACTGAGCTCTATGTAGAACTACACTATCTTTATTATGATATCTTAATATTTATACTTGCTTTTGCACAGGAGGAATACGTTGTAGGTGATGAAGTGGGGAGTGTGAAGTGTGAGCACAAGTATCATGCGGTTTGCATACAACAGTGGCTGCGTCTGAAGAACTGGTGCCCTATTTGTAAAGCATCAGTTGCACCCTCTAATTCATGTTCATGATTGCATTATCACTCATGAGGGGCTCTTTTCTTTTCTTCCTTTTAAACATTTTGTACAAAGTTCAGTTGCTCTTCACATTTTTCATATTGGTCATATGTACATAGCCAATATCTTCATCCCCATTAACTAATAATCCAAGCCACTGGTGGCTTAACTGTGAAATTTCTTCCTTCTCGTCTGTTGACCTTTTTCTTTACGTTCCTATATTCAGTGGTTGGTTAATTTGAGAAATTTTAGTCCCTTTTATACATATGGTAAAGTTTTATGAGAATGGTTTGGTGGCTGTTAAGAATGAACACAATATCTTTACTCGGGAAAAAGGAAAAAAGAGAGGTTTGTGTAGGAGAAGATATTTTTTATAAGAAATTTTTTTTTGCTTGTATATAAGTAAAAAATTTTTGTTTCATTTACATATTTTGTAATTAATAAAATGATGCATGATATTATGATGTCGGAGGAAAATAACTTTCTTTTTAAAGAAATAAATGTTTTTTTATCATATTTTTTAAAATGTAAAATTAAATAAATAAAATATGTTTTATTTTAATATTTTATAATTATACATACAAGAAAATAAAATTATTTTTATGAGAACGTATTTTTCGTTAAAACAAACTAAAATTTGAGACCTGCTAGTAAGATAGTGCTCACTTCACTGCTCCAGCTTTCGCGCAAGGCATATTTATATCCTCACTAGTTGATTCTGGAAAAAAATGATTTAACCTGATGCTGCATAGCACAACCCATTGATCAACCATAGAAGAACATTATTCAGTAATCATTTTATAATTGTCTGTCCATATAACTAGTTCTCGGGCACAATCCAGTTCCTCCAAATAGCTTCTGATCTTCACAATTGCAACAATGAGATCAAAGATTCAAAAGTCAAAACAGAAACAAGCCTAGTATTGCACGAAGAAGATTCTCAATTCTGTTTGTCTCACGCATTAATAAACAACATACAACATGTCATTTGCAGGAAACTAACAAATATACTGACTTTGCTCATGTAACTGACGGGTTCAAGAGATGGATATTGGCATTCTTTGATTGCACTAACATAGACATGGTTTACATACATATATCTGACCAGGTTCAGTCGACTATTATCTACAAAATTGAATAAAGGAATTTATTATTTCCTCCAATTTGTCCGATTTAATTTAATGCACTTTAGGCTTACTCTGTTTTATATTCCAACCAAAAGTTACAAGTAATTAAGGGATTCCATCTGCTAGTATGAACACAGCACATTAATTGGTTGTTTCTGGAATTATACCCCCTTTTCACTGACAGACTGAAAAACAGTGGTAATCAAAGTAATAAGCCTTAAACAGATAAAATATCCAAATAAGCATTTATGATAAATGACCTTCTACATTCATTTGATGACACAGCCATATGTTAAAAGTCAATAAATATATAGAATACAATAAGAAATTCATTTATTGTCACCAAAATTAAATTTGCGATTGAGTCAGAGATATGTAATTTACAAATGTGAATCAGCGACTGGTGAAATCAGGCATCATGTGGTTCAGAAATAAAACAAAAATCATCAAAGGAAAATTCAAAGATGTTAATGTGTTATTGATATTGAATTTCAATCAATCCTCGGATTCTAAAAAATACATACAGAGCGACCCTGAAACTCTTATACATGTGACAGTATTTTGATCCCAGCTACACAACAGTATCCCTGCAAAACTTTCTAAGTTTTCCTTCTCAATGGCTGTAAAGAAAAGAAAACGCTTGACTTCTTTAGTGATGGCAATACAGCCAGAGTCAATGCTAACATACAACAGAGCAACCAACCATGGGCATTCAATTTGACAGTACCCTTGGTTGCAGTTAAATTAATTTCTAATCCATCCAAGCCCCAGAAACAGCAGATAAGGCATTGTGAAAGCTCAAACACTGGTGTTTCACCCTATAAGGACCAAATGGATCCATTTGAGGGATCTGGTTCATCCAGGCAATTACGGGATTGACAGCGTGGATGTTCACAAGCTGAGCCATCAGAACCAGAAATCACAGACCCGACTGTTTCATGGAAAAACAAACTTTCTGAAGTGTTATTCCTCAAATGCATGCGTTGAAATTTTTTCCAACAGCAATGGCCAATCTTCTCCAAGTTGCTGTGGATTTAGCTCCATCGCAACTTTAAAATCAAGCACAGATACTGAGCATGGTGGTCTATGTTCAGGCACAGGTTCTGCCGGCAAGCCAGGACTCTGCACATGTATATGGTTACTTGGCCACATGCCATTGATCACCTTACCCTGAATCAGCTGTTTGGGGGTAGGAGCCTTCCTTGGCTCAATTGAAGACCTAGCTCCAACTAAATCAACACAAGACCTGATCAAGCGTTTCAAGTACACATCCAATGTATTATTCAACATATTGGCACATTCCATAGAAACACCTCCGAGGTCCTGTACTGCAGCAATTTGCTCCATACGCCTTCTCAGTGTATCTGTATCAGACAACCTACCACTGTCATAACAACTAACAAAATCACCGGCACTACCCACTGGCAAAGCTTTGCGGGCACCACCCACACTTGCTGAGCAGTATGGAATCCCGAGTGGTGCAAGCAGGGGACCTTTAGAGAAACTCAAGTAATTTGACTGCTCCACTTCTTCCCCATCTTCAACAGATACTCCAGCCGGCCCTTTGCCCTGTATTCGTGGCTTTTCAGCAGGTCGTTGAATTGCATCTCCCTTTTCATTCTCTGGTAGCTCAGCAACTGCTTGGAGATGCTGTATTGGTCTCTGATAATCACATGGAGTAAGCGTACCATTCTCCATATCAACCTTACTGCCACTATCCTCTGTACCCGTGGATTGGTGAGAAACAGAGTCAACCTTCCCATTTGGTCCAAGAGGGCTTGGTACTCTAAGCTTCCGATCACGTATCCCAGACCTTACCTTACGCGGGGACACTGGCAAAACCCCATTTGACCAAATGGGTACATTTTGATTTTGGATGCTGGCAGCACTCTGTTCATGCCCATCTTCTCTACTAGGAGATAAGTTTGCAGCGTGTCCAGACTTGGGCAGAACAGATGGCTGAATTGGTGGTGGGGTCTTGGCTTGGCATGCATTCTTTAAAATTGACCTTATAAAATTATTGTGTAATGGAAGATTCTCCCTACCAAGTAACCGATGACACAGCTTATCAAATTCAGTCTTGCTCAGCTTCTGACTCAGAAACCTGTTCAAGTAATAAAAGTACCGCTTTGACTTATCTACTCCAATCTTCTTTATAATTTGCGCTTTTAATTCAACCAAGTCAATTCTTAAGCTCTCCTGGGGTTGCATTTCTCAACAAACAGATTTGTACACCACCAGAAAATCACAAAATAACCCACCCAACAGTAACCCAAATTTGAGCCAGATTACAGTAATTTCTGTTTCCAAAGAACCGTACAGTTCTCCTCCTCCATATCATTGAATACAAATCAACTACCACAAGCTCTGCTTATTCGAACAGCCCAATGCATAAAACACACTAATAACAGTAACCGAGAGAAACATGCAATTCTGAACCGGAAATGTAGTTAACCTTATTCCAAAAGCACCACCGATTAAAAAATGGATAGACCATATAATGCAACGCCAAATCCCATCTTCCCGACACCAAAACCCTAGAGATCAAACTGCAACGAAACCCACCAAGTTCAAGCGTAAAACTCCTCAAATCAAACTTAATTTATTGAATTATATGGTAAATCAAAACCCTAGGTTTGAATCACCAAACCCAGGTCCGAAACACCATGCTCGCCTTGAACAGCACGAACCGAACATTACATCACTGCACCGATTTAAACCCCCCATTGTTTAACCAAATTCAAAAGCTCGGAACTTCAAAATCCAGAATTTGAAGTTGGGTGGAGGAGATCAGTGAGTTGCACAAAAACTGAGTTGCGAGAACGAAAATAGAAATTACAAATTGCAATGGAATGAAGCACAATGAATAGAAAATACTACAACTTGCAAGTGTGTGGGGGAAAAATCAAAGGGGCTATACATTGATTGAGCTCTGACCTTTGCGAAGTTGAAGAATTGCATAGAAATCGAACCACACTTTCTGGGTTCGAATCTCTGAAGGTTCGGGTTAGGCTCGCTCTTTCTCTCTCTTCCCCTTCTTTCTCTCTCCCTACATATATTTTTTTTTTTGTTCTGAAATTTCAATTTTTCTATGAAAAGCTTTGCTCTCTGTGTGTAGCTCGATCGCTGCAACACACACGCTCTCTCTCTCTCCCTTTGTTTCTTCTTTTTTAGTTTCTTTCTTTTGCACTCGTCCTTCTCGGTATCTCTCACCTCAGGTCTGTCCTTCTTTATAATAATAATAATAATAAATTCTTTTAAATTAATATTTCATGATTTATTGAGGTTTTTTTTTTTAAAAAACTATTTAATTTTTTATTTTCAAAGTTCTAATCCTTGTATACTTCTATTTAGTTTTTGGCTTCGATTTAGGAATAATACATTATCTAACATGAATTTTGTCTTAGTTGATTTTCTTGATTGTTTGAGGAAATAGAGAACCTCTTTTCTAAAATTGATATTTAATTTCTAGAAGAAATTTTCACAAAAATATCAATCTATCCAATTTGATTAATTGAGTTATAGTTGAACTAGTGTTAACAAAGTCATTGAGGACAAAATATATGATATCATATCAGTGAAAAAGTAGCACGTTGATAACTTAATCAACCAAATCCATCATTTTAGTTTAAAGATAGAAGGTGAAGGAGAGTTTTATGTAATTCACTTTGATGTATTAAATTTTGAGATCCATGTATAAGGCATCCTTTTGATATGGATTTTTCATTTTATGATATCAATGACTTACTAAATTTTAATACATAAATATCATTAATATATAATTTATTTTTTATTTATAATATACATCAATCACTTGTATTCTTTTAAATTTGTAATTAAGTTTTATCATTGATTCCATATTTCTATTCCATCTATTAAATATTGTGCAAACTTAAATCGAAGTGGATGTAGGTTTATCAATTTTTTAACTCACATCCATTTTTTGATACTATTTTGCATAATTTTTAATAAGTTTAATGAAATCCACGATAAGACTTAAATATAAATGTAAAAAAAGTGAGTCATGGACATGAATAACAAATAAAAATGACATATCACTCGTCTCAATAAAAATATTTTTTTTTTGTGATTTACTCAATATTTATAATTAAATATATTCAATGCAGTTAAAAATCTTCTTTATTTATAATTGTCTAGTATTTTGAACTTTATTTCTTATCTTTTGTTGTCATACTGCTAAGAATGATCAAATTTTGTCGTCTAATTATAATCAACTATCTTCACATGTCACTCAATGTTGAATTTTAGTAATCTAAATAAGTTATTACTAATTTGTTTTATTGTAGAGCACAAAAATGCATACATGAGTAAATTAAAAAGAGAAATCAACGAAATTACATGTAAATTGATTGAGATATATATTTTTTTTAAAGGATTTTGAGGCTCACTTTTTAACTCACTTGTTTATATTATTGTTCAAGTTTCAAAATGGCAGAGGCTATTAAGTTTGACTAATGGAGTTGAAAAAACAACAAATATTATGTAGTAATGAAGAACTTAGTTCAGATTGAGATGGGAGTTATGAGATGGCTCTATCCACCTGTCTTGTCCCTGCTTCTCTTGCTCCAGTAAGTGGCTTCAACGGTTGACTTCTTTTACAATTCAATTCAATTCAAATGATTTGATGACAGACGCGCTCCAAAATGCTGCAATATGAAATTTGCCGTTGTGTTTTAACTCATGGTGAATGAAGAGATCGAAGCTTTAAACTCTGTTTGTTCCGGAAATAATTGGCCTAACTCCTCAGTCTTTTTGAAAAATGAATGGTAATTCTGTCGAAGGATATGAGTTAAACAATGTCGCAACGTCTCCGACGGTGACACACGATGCAAATGGAGGAACCTCATATATAAATAAAGAGTTTATAACATGAAATGAATGATGCCAAATGTATATTTAAAATATACGTAAATTTGATCAATTAAAAAGAATTGTTACTAGTCATTTTTAACAGTATGATTATAACGGTCTATATAATTTAAAATTTGAATTTAAAGGTTAAATATGTGTAAGAAATGTATTAACATCTTACAACATTCATTTGTAAAATGATTATTTATTTGTTCTAATGCTATATTTTCACTCAAAACTGAGTAATTTGCTATATAATTTGTTTATTTACTATTTGTTTACAATAAAAAATATTTTATTTATTTATTTTTTATATCCTATCTTATTCTATATAATATTAAAAGTAATATATAATTTAAATAAATATGAGTAATTGAATAAACCATTAATTTTTTTATATGTTAATATGTTCACAATAATGACTATTAAGCAGTATAAAAAAATTATTTTCATAAAATTTTAATTTTGAAGTCGAGAAAAATGGTAATATAAGGAAAATTCAATTTTCCCTTTGAAAAAGATACTACTTAATTAATGTCGAAATAATATTAACATTTTCTAATTTTTATCTAACTCTAGTTTTTTTTTTAAGAAAAGGTTGTCTGGAACAAATTAAATAATTTAATATATTTAGTATCAAATTCTTCCAATTATATGGTCAAATTCAGACAAAATAAATATCTCAAGAATATTAAGAATCATCATTATATACTCACAATTCGACCCCTCAACTTCGATTCATCATAAACATAATTTTAGGTTTATTTATATGTGCTATAAACTTAATGTAAAGTTAGATTGCAAGATACTGCTAAAGTTATGAAAAGTGTTCAATTTAATAATAATGCAAAAGTTATGTTAAAAAGAAATTTCTTTCTTGGAATATTGCATACATTTTATTAATTTAATGGGTTGCATTAATTTTATTAATTTAATTAACGTGTCAAATTTATCTAACTTTATGCCCAAACTCGAACAAATGAAAGTACCTCAAAAATATTGGAGTCATATTTATTATAGTTGCAATTAAATTTTTTAACTTTTATTTATTGTCGGCAAAAGTTAATATTTTAATTAAAAAATATGTCTAGAGATGCAATAAATTGACATATTTTAAAACATAATGTAATATATAAGTAAAAGGTACAAATATTTATAATATTTTTATGTATAATAATATTGAGGATTTCTTTTTGAAGTTTCACTGACTCACTCAACTTAATTTTTAAAATACCTCTCACCTCAAGTATATTAAAAAGGATTAAACTTTTAGTCTATTTTTAGCTTATTCTATCGTAGGATATTATACATAAGACACAAATAGCAATTTATAATGCAGTGAAATTATTATATGTGAAAATTGGTTCGAGAGCTCGTAGCCTCAGGCACGTCGATGGCACTCAGCGAGCTTCGCTTCGCCCATCAGAAAATGGCACAGCAAAGATCTTTCCGACACCATCTCGCGAAGCAAGCCTTGCCTCGTGAGGCAGCGATGCAGCAATGCAGTGAGAAAATCACAAGACCAGCTTGTCGGGCAGTCGATCACCCTGCTCGAGCCCGCTACCTCGTTACAGCAGGTCCCCATGATGCCTCTAAGCCAGGAATTCTCGCTCGGGATGCCCGACACCTCGCTTGGAACATCTGTACTAAGCAACGGGCATAGACAGACACAAGTCTACAATCGACCTAGGGGGCCCACCCTACAGCCTACATTCTGCAGTAGCCGAATTGTAGCCTTTTACTATCTTTTTCATTTATATCTTGATATAACATTGCTGAGTTTGCTTGGCTAAGACAAGGGGTATGAGGTCGAAAATTTGAAAAAATTTTCCCATGGAACACAGCCTTCGCCGAACCAAACTCACCCAAGGATCCATTGGTGTGAGGTCTCAAAACAACCTAGATCAAATCTAGAGTAGAAGAAGAGCTCACTA
>JANHAO010006918.1:0-20761 GCA_026873985.1 Saraca asoca
ATTTTCTTTATTTCATTATCATCCTTTATTTTTCTTTATTTTCTACTACTCGCTCCATTCTCCAATCTATCTGGATAGTTAAAGTATAAAGATTCCAGTAGTTGAAAAGAGCAAAACTTCCCTGTGGGATCGACCCGTATTCACCGATTCTTTATTACATCTACGCCGTGCGCTTGTGGATATTTGAAAATAAAACCTTCAACAAGTTGCTAAAAAGGAGAAACCTCACAATCGTGAGGATCTAATCTAAGATCCATATGAGATCCCTCCACATTACTAGAGAAGAATTGACTTCAAAGCTTTTTATGTAGCAGACCATACATGCCTCACATGGAAGTTGGAATTTCAGGAAATCATAAGGTTTATCTGAAACTTCCATTCAATCACTCTCTAAAGGAAGAAGAGGACTCCCAGTGATTTAAATAGACTCATCCTGATCTTGTTGAAGAATCCGGAAGGAATCCCCCAATCACTCTCATTTAATGACTTGAAAGAAAATGAGGCTAGTGCATTAATAACTGCAAGATGTGTTTTGTCTAGAAAAATGAAACGGCAGGTTAATTTGAAAGACTTTAACTACATAGTCATCCATGGTTGAGATTGAAAATATCTTCTAATTTTGGATCTGGAATGGGCCGAATAAGGGTCAAAGAGTAGAAACTTATCCATGTGGCCTTCTAAGTTTCGCAAGGCCCCAGTTCACCAAAGTCGCACCTCGCAAAGGGAAGTAAGTGCATGAGATAAAGGCCAGAGTTATGGTGTATCATAGCAGTATGAGCTTTTGCCAGTAGAAGTATAACTCCCAATCTACAAAGTGAATTGAGAGTTGGGGGGCTAGTGTTATTGGTAGAATCTGGCACTGCAAAATGGGCTGGCAAAAGCCCAGAAGAAGTTGAGTTTGACAAAGGGATGAGCACAGTAGACCGCAAGGTCACTGTGAAAGAAACTCTAGATTGCTAAGGACTTAAGCTCACTAGCTGAATGAGCTCAAGGTCACGAACTAGCAATAGTCTTAGTGCACGAGCTCCAGCTCGCTAGAACGTAGCCTCACCTAGCCAGAAGCTCACTGAGGTCGAGCATGAGGCTAGCAGATAACTTGCACCCCCATTTTGCAAAATAAGACCATTGGGCCCCACACATAGAAATTAACCTACAGAAGGCAGTTTGCAGTACCTTAGGTAGTTTTATACATTTAATATTTGATGGAATAGATGAATAGTTTATTTAATTCCATTTGTGACCCTCCATGATTCTATAAATAGGGGCTGGAACCATTGTCAAAGAAGAGTGAAAAATTTAGCATGAACTCTGCTAAATCAGAGAGAGGAAGCTTTGTAAAATAATTTTCTCAAAAATAACATGTCACCGTGGACGTAGGGTTCAGTGTCATCTGGATTTAGCTGAACCATGTTAAACCTCTACGTGTTTCTTTCTTCTCCTCCTTCCTTTAGCTATTCAATACCGTTCTACAGCCCAAACAATGGGGAAACAACTTGGGTCCTGAAAGAACCCCCTCTGTTGGCCGGATTCAGGTGTAATCGAAATCCACCATCAATAGTTTTAATCCAAATAATTTTCTAAAATAGCTAATCTGAGGTAGAACTAAATCAAATGAAATGAGATGAAAATGAATATTTTCTAACCATGTTTTCAAATAATTTTTCACTAGTTAAATTTTTGCAAAAACTATTTTTTAATGTGTGAATCAATTCAAGAATCCATTTATACTAGAAAAGTTATGAATTCTACTTGAATCAATTGGGCGATTGATTCTAGAAGAAAGGTTTTTGAAAAATACTTTTACTGAAACATTTGAAAACATTTTGAATCGATTAAGCAATCAATTCATAATCTTTTTACAAAAGAGGGTAAATCGATTCATGCATTGATTCAATCATGAACTTCTTCATGATCTTTGCAACAGAATCAATTCATAAATCAATTAGTTAGTTATAACAGCTCCGAATTGATTCACAAATCGATTAAAGACTCAAAAATTAGTTATTTTAAAAAGTTAGTTACAACAGCTATAAATACCCTTCACTTTCATTTTAATATATAACTTCATATCAGTTCTCTATCACTTTTGAGTGCAAAAAATAGAGGGAATTCTTGTGCTTCATCTGATCTAACTCTGTCTCTCAAAATCACATTTGATCAACAGCTTGGATCAAATTCTATGAAGGTTACATAGTTAGTTAATTGAGATATTCATCTTAATTTTGGTATTGTTTTCTTTTACCCAATTCTTGGTTGTTTTTAGGTTTCTGAGGTTGATTAGAAATTAGAGATATAAGGAAGAGGTTGATCTTCTCTTGTATCTTATTTTAGTTGTAAGGTTGATTACAATTAAGTTGAAGGTATAGTGTTATTGTATCTATAGGTTTTGCAAGAGCTTAGTATAAATCTTGTTGTAAACTGGCTATTCAGGAGTCTAATTAAAATCCTGTTATAGTTAATGAAAGAGGTCATCTGATTGAGGTTTGATCTAGTGGATATAGACTTCATCTACGGTTTCTGGTGAAGTTGGACAACTTTCAAAATCTATGTTCTTGATTTATCTTTTTGCACTTTTCTTTACTGCATTATGCTATTTGATTTTTTGCTGCATTATTGCAATTTTGATCTCAGTGCATTTCTAAATTTTGTTATTCTATTGCATTGTATTTTTGATATTCTGATATAATTCTGATTTGCTAATCAATTGGTAAGTGAATTCCTAATTCTATTAGTGACTACAATATTATCTTGATCTACCAATGGAACCTTTTTTAAAAAACCTTGTGATACAAGAATCCAATCTCAAAGGCAAAAAGAGTATACAAATTTTACAAACGTAAAAAACGTCAAGATCTATTATCTTTTAGGACCTTTAGAGAAATGAGCATAATTTGCTCTCAAAGTGATCAAACATGATTTACCTAAATCTCAGCATAGGTTGTCGATCAAGCAGAATTGGCTTAGACTAAGCTCAAAGATTGGTACAAGATACTAGGCAAAACAAAGTTCAAGCTTCTCAACAAAGAAAAACCAATAGGTGAAGACAATTAAAAGGCTTTGGATAAATCATAAAGAACAAAGTAGAATGTTCAAAAATGAACCACAAACCTTCTTATTAGCATTAATAAAAGCAATTTTCAACTATTTGTTCTGATTCTTATCTCAGGCCTCTTAATAAAAACCACTTAATCAACAAACCTTATCCTTGAGGGCAATTAAACACATGGCCTACTAGAGATGATTACTAATAAGAAGATTCATGAAATCGATTGGATTAATGTTGATTTATCAGTTAGCCATTTCTTTGTCCTTATCTAGCAAGATTTGACTTCTAACCATTTGAATATAATTTACCCCTTTATAAAATAATGAGTTCAAAGGGGCCATCTCTTATGAACCAATATGAACATAATGAGTTGCAATCTCAAAAAGGTTGGTAGGAGGTATTTTATAGCTTTCCCAAAATTTCTTGGCCTCCACAAGGTAGGTGATGCAAACCCTTAGTCTTTAAAGCAACATTCATGAATGGGTTCTTAGGAAGGGGACAATGCCAGGGATTTCTTTTTTGAAGACCCATAGTCCTAAAAATGACCACCCTTATTACGACCAGAATGTGAATCTTATCTGATTCCTTTTGATGATTGTCTTGAGAGACTCATTTGCTCAAGCTTTTGAATCACAACTTGATGGGCCAAGTCAAAATCTTTTGGAATGACTTTGTAGGGTGAACATTTCAAAGGAGACCAAATTACTAGGAAAAGAAACCCATCATGATCGTCTCCCCAATATGTAAACCCATCTTTTGCTCCAACTCTAAAAAGAAAAAGGGAATTCTTCTAATGAACAATGTTAGTAAACATGTTCTTAAAAAGCAATCTTTTTGGCCTATGGGTAAAATGTATCTAGGTTCTTTCCTTATTAAGAGAATACGTAAGGAAGTAAAAGAAAAATTAACTAGTTTGAATGAAACTAATGTCTTTGATTTCATGACAAATGGCTTTAAAAGCTTCTAGCAAAGCCCAAGAGTTAAATGTTAGTTATGAAGGATACATGTTCATCTCCCTAAGAAGAGACTGTTGAAAGGGACTAAAAAGTGGTTACATCCCCAACATTTGAACAACGTTATCATTAAAAATAAAATAATGATTAGGCTCAAAATCACATATGGTATTCACCTTATAGGTGGCCTCGAAGGTCCCTAAGGAATATTCTTCAGGATAATTCATTGCTTGAAGGAGACTCTTTAGCATTGCAGATCAAACCATAAAGGTAAAAGTTCCACGTCTATTATCTCTACGTCAAACCAACTTAGTGTATCCTTTTCAACCCACATTCTAGCATCATCATTTGCCATTGATTCTAAATTGCTTGACATTGATGATACCAATCGATTACCCATTATCAATCTTAATTTGCTGGGTTCTATCAAAGGTGCTTTAGAATCTAGGTTATGATAACGTCGAATTAATGGATGGCAATCTAAAGGAGTTGAGCTCGAACCACTCATGCTTAAGCAACACCAGAAAGGAAAACCACCAAACAAAAATGCAATTAAGAAAGTTGGTGAAGATCATGGAATGGGCATTAACACAAACAGATAGTGGGCAATGTAAACAAAGGAAAAGAGATAGAAGCAAAACGAAAAGCCAGATTTTCAAAAAACAAAAGAAATAGAGAAATAATCCATAGGAAGTTATACATATACCTAAAAACGAGGGTCACCTGGTAAAAAGCCTTTGTTTGAAGTTCACAAGACTAGGGAAAAGAGGTTTCACAGGAACATTTAAAAGCACAAAAAGTATCAATAGTATCTTAGATAACAGAGAACCAAAATGAGAAGGGTGTTTAAAATCATCTCGCGAGAATCATGATTAGACCTCCTTAGTTACCTTAAAGACAAACAATGGGCACAAAGAGGCAAAAATAGAGATCCAAACTATGAAGAAGATTAAAGATTCACTATTCTATAAGTCCTTTAAATTTAACAGGCCATAAATCTTGATTGTGAAGAACGCATGACGATCAAACAATCAAGAGTAGACACTTGGCCAGTTGTTTGAAACTAACTAAATAAACAATTCTAAACCCATTAAGTAGTGCTCAAAAAACTACTCGGAGGCTAGTGAAACATAGGGCCAATGATCCAGTAGAACAATTGAGGCCCATTTTGTCAGTTTAGCTGGAGGTTTTGAACAAATAGGAAGTCCCTTTTACCCCTCCACACATCTATAAATAGTATGCTTCACTTTGTCATTTGAATACTCTTTGACTTTAGCATCATAATGACTTTGACAATGACTTTGACAGTCACGACTACTCAAGCCTTTGTGCAGGTAAACTTCGGCCATCACATACAACCATTGGAGACTAAATTGTTCATTAGATTATGCGTGTCATTTTGTGCTCCTACCTAATAAATTGTCATAGTTATACGTAGAATAAGCTAATTTGGTTTATGGAGCCAATTTGTAAGCACTATTTGGTTACAATTAATACATTAAAATTTTAAAACAAAAATTTTATTGCTGATCGTGCTTTAAACTTTGAAAATGAAACAGTAAACCTTCCATTTCCTACCCATCCATTGAGTTCGATCACATGAGATAAGTGTTAGTTCCCAAATTTTAAAGTCCAAACATCACATAATATAATCTACGATAGTTAAACATATACTTATCTATACCATGATTGTATATGACCAATTTATGATAACTTAACATGAAAAGCATAAGATGAAGTCACTACGTGATTAAGATAGAGGTCAAAATGTAGTCAAGTAATATAAGGGATTTTAGTTGACAAGCATTCTTTCATTTAACAAATTATATTGCATAATATATCACTGAGTCTGCAGAAATCTAAACTAATACTTCTTAGAACAATGATTGCTAGAGGGGACTAGGACCAAACAATAGGGAAACTTAGAAAAAAAAGTTATACCTATCATTCCGTCATTTGTAGAAAAGCAATATCATAGTAAGCCAATTCTTTGACATGTGTCATAACCACCTGCACAACAGATGTGCAAACCATAGACCAAAGTGATGACAAAGTAGAAACCAATTTGCAAAGACATAACTTTAATCAAGTTTTGACCCAAGCCTTTCCTAGCCTTGCATTACCCACAATATCAATAAAATTTCAAACAGCTGCAAATATAGATATAAAAACAAAATCAATTACCTATATGGTTAATGTAAATAACCAAGGAAGGACAAGCATAAGACCAAGTGGTGCTGATTGACATAAATTTAGATGCAGTTCAGCTAGTTCAATGTAGATAATTAGAATTCTAAAAGCTATTAACCTTTAATGTTTCTCAGTACTGACTCATTAAAAGAATCAAAAGGAAACTAAAAAAATATAGATCCTAGACAAAGGGGCTCTGCTTGAACGATGGTCTGAGGATCTTACCTAAGACATGAAACAAAGAAGAAAATATTTGGCAGCTGATATGGATTCATTACCCATTGCAATGTACTAATTGACCAATTTTGACAACTGGTGGGAGTCTTCCATATAAAACAAGTAGCTATGGGTGACAATAATACCAACTAATTCGGTTTCAAGAAGATATATCTATCCATCTCTATCACTTATTAATTGTCAAAAGCTAATATGTGGAACAAAAAGCAAGTCTGTAATTACATGGCATCTGCACCGATATTCTTTGAAAAATGAGTTAGAGCTATACATATTTAAAATGTACGCTGGTGAATAATGGATATCTATGACTTCATTGGAAGTGAAGCTTTTGTTTTTGCTTGGTTTTTAACATTCAATAAATGCTGTGACTGCAACATCTATGGTTCTTAATCAATTTTGTTAATGGTGATCTTAATCAATTTTGTTTGATATAGTGAATTTCAGGAGTGTTCCAGCAACTTTGCGAGGTTTTACTTGTACGTATATATAATTAATTAATCTTATCATATTCCAATTTAGAAATTAGAAATTGTAAATTATTTAGTTACTTTCACTTTCCTTTATCCTGAATTTCAGTGTCCCCACTATAGTGCCAAGTTTTGGCTTTGAGAGAAGTTATAACATCTCCTCCCCTAAGTTTTGGCTATGCTGTTTGCAAGGAAAGGTTAAAATGCCTCATGTACAACAAGCCCCTGCATATATAAAATTCTAAATGCAAGACAAAGAATCAATTGAGGAAAAGCAATTTAAAAATAATATTTATTCATATAATGTATTATTTGCATTCATTTCAATAGGTGGTAGGGTTGATAAAACTATTAATCAAGGTGCTTGGCCATATGTTTATAGATTATATGGTCAAATTATCATCGCGTTCGTAATTTATTGCCAATTGAAGGAGAATTGCCATAATATGAAATCAGCAATTGAATTCATGCTTTCAGGTATTCATATTGACTATCTTATTAATGCATGTCCTGCTTTAATCATAATATTTATGATTCATCGCATGGTTATGTTTTTCATGTAATATCTCCTAATATTTTGTGTTTGTCCATTTATTGTAGTTTTAATGGCATAGAACTAAGAGTAGATTGTGTTGTTCTTACTAAACTAAAGAAAATGTTTGATGAACATAATCCACTCATAAAATCCTTCTAGATAGTTAGAGACATATATGAGATTGATAAGAGTGCAGAATTGAAGTTAAGGTTGACTTGCGAGCGACAAAGTGATAGTTGGGTTTACAACTTACCTGCTATTAAAGAAATTAGTTCCTTCGTAGTTGGAGATGTTAACCTAGGTGATCATTGAGACATTATTATTCATAGGATTGATGGTTAATTGTAGCCCATTCATAAACTGCATCCTTTATATCTTCCAATGCAATATCCAAAATTGTTCCCTTTTGGTGAAGATGGTTACCATGAAGACATAATGTATAGACATATGGGATATGAAATGGCTAGAAGGAACTAGAAAGTTATGATTTGTAAGTACATGGCTTATTGGCTTCAAATTTGATATAATGACAATTCATTACTCATAAAATTAAGGAGACTTTTGCAACAGTTTATAGTAGATGGTTATACAATGATTGAATTTTCACGATTGAGTTACATTTGAAGCCATCAACATGAACTTAGAGGTGACATGTATAAAGGATCGTCTTAAGCTATCTTGGAGGTGCAAGGCACATGATCCAAAACTATAGAGATGCAATGGCAATGTGCAAGAGGGGAGGATATCAATATCTCTTCATTACATTTACACATAATCCCAAATGGCCATAATTGCAAAGATATCTTACTCAATGCTCACATAGGATGGAAGATTAGAGTCAAGTTATTTCACAATTTTTTACTTGAAGCTAATGCAATTTATCAAGACACTTTGACATGGGAAATTCATTGTACGTGTAAAAGCAAGTATGTAAGAATGTACTTTCTACTTTATGTTTTGTTTTTCTTATGTAGTTCATTAATTGTTACTGTTAATTATGTGATAAATTGAGGTCATAATATTTCTTTTTATCTTTGCAGTTGTCTATACAGTTGAGTTTCAAAAGCACGGATTAGCCCACGCACATATCCTTTTTTTCCTTAATTTTGAATACAAAATTTTAGGCCTTGATGAGATTAATCAAGTTATTTGTGTTGAAATACCAGACAAGGAAATTGAGCCAGAGTTGTGTAATATTGTTGCAAACTTCATGATTCATAGCCTTTACGGTTCTTCCAATTTGAGATTACCTTGCATGAAAGATGGCAAGTGTACAAAACACTTCCTAAAGAACTTTGAGCAAGTACAACCATTATTGAAGATGAGTTTTTGGTTTATAGAAGGAAAGATAATGGTAGAACTATGGAAAGGAATAAAATCTCATTGGATAATCGATTTGTCATGCCTTACAATCCAAGACTTCTAATGATGTTTGAAGCACATATCAATGTCAAATGGCAATAAAATATCATTTATCAAACACTTATTCAAATATATTAACAAAAGTAATGATTGCATAACTGTTAGTTTGTATGTTTTTGCTTAAAATGCTTCATGTCACAAAGAAATTGATGAAATCAAGCATTACTATAATTGCCATTACATTTTAGCATGTGAAGCAACTTGGTGTATTACATTTGACATTCAATATAGATATGTTTTAGTTGAGATATTGACTTTTCATCTTCCTAATGAGAATTTTGTGACATACCATGATAGTGACAATCTTGATGAACTTTTGAGAAGGCCCACAATTGTGTAATCTATGTTTCTTGCATGGATACGAGCTAACAAGAAATATCTGAAGGCAAAGGAGCTAACATTTGTAGAATTTGCTGAATTTTTTGTATTGAAACTTAAAGACTGTGAGTGGTATGAAAGAAAACAAGGTTTCACAATGGGTAGATTGCAATATGTATAGCAATGATGAGCTTTACTACCTTAGAGTCTTACTTACTAAAGTGCATGGTCCAAAGGAATGTAAATTCATGAAGACAGATGGTGGGATTAAGCATGAAAAATTTTGAGATGCTTACTTTGCAAGGGGTTTATTAGATGATGATGCTAAATTTGTTAATGCAATTAAAGAAGTAGGCTTTCAGAGCAGTGATCATGAATTAAAGTTCTTATGTGCAATAATGCTACTATCTAATACTTTATCTAGACTAGAGTTTTTGTGGCAAGAAACATGGTTTATTCTTTCAGAGGATATTTTATACTTGTAGAGGAGGTCTATAGGATGTCCAAGTTAGATTTACTTAGTATTAATTTATTATTTTGTAGTTAAATATCTAATATTATTTAGTTCTTCAATTCTTTCATTTATTGGTCTTTTGAATCCATACATTGTTGGTGCTTATATATGTCAAGTTTTCATTGATTTATTTTTGTTAAAGTGGTTATTGCTATCAAATGCCTATAGTAACTTTATGTTTATAATTTTGTTTTTTGTATGTGATTGATACAATTGATTTCAATTATGTTTGGTTATTGAACATAATTAAACATTATCATTGCATCATATACATGTGCATATTGGTTGCAATGATGAACTTCAATTGCATTGACTCTTTTGGATCCAATAATTCACAAAGCCCACCTAATTTTGGTAGTGATAATTCAACTTTTTTGAGCTAAAGCTATTTCACTATTTGATACGATCAACTTTGCATATTAAGACAACAAATTATGTGAATAACTCCTTTTATGGTTGTATAATTTTTTTTTATGAGAGTTACTAACATACGTTGAATATAAATTGGCATCAAAGCAATAAATTTGTGCCCAAAGTGTCAATTATGTAATGCATGTCATAAAAACTAGAATTGTATTTCCCAATATTGAGTGATGAACAAAATTTATATAAATTTGATATCACTTCTACATTGAGTTTTTTTTGTCATATTTATGTGCTTAATTGGATACTTGTGATTAGTGTGTTAGTTTGGTCAATTTTGGAGCATAATTGCATTAATTTGGTAATTTGACACTATTTCAGATTTTTTTGGTATATCTTGGGTTTTGCACTTTGGTTTTAGGTGATTCTTATGTCTTTAGAAAATTAAGAGGATACTTTACAAATGTCATAAAGAGTTTAAGGCCCATTTATGGAAAGCTAAGAGGATATTTTACAAATGTTATGAAGAGTCCAAAGTGTAGTTTGATCATTTTGAAGGTCAAGTTTAGCCAAGAATCCAAAACAGAGTGCCAATCTATTGACCTAGAACTAGTCTTAGTATTTTGACCATAGTTGGAGCTTTAGACCTCATTTTAGTGCAAATCTAAGTCCATTGGATAGCTAATATCCACCTCTACAACTTTTATGATGGGTTTGAAGTGAAATTACACCATTTTAATTAAGTTTGAAGGTTGTGGATCCAAATGATGAATTTTGTTATAGGTTAGACTACTTTACACAATTGTTTTAGTTTTTGGACCATAATTTAAGTTAGAGATCTAATTTTTAAGCAAAGTTAATGCCATCAGATTTCTAAGAGTTGGAGCTATAATTTTTATGAAGAGACCTACATCCAATTGTGCCTCCTTCCAAGCCTAATCAGTAGCCCAAATAAAGAGAAAGCAATGAGCTCATCTAAAAGCTTAGCTGAGACCTAATTGTCTAATTCTTTATATTATTTTTCATTTTTCTACTTTTGTAAGAGGGAGGAGCTCTTTTAAGGCAGAACACTAACCCTTTTATGGTCTTCTCTTTTCTTAGATTTTTGTTTTTATTTGAATGTGTAGCTAAACCTTTTATTTAATCTAAGGAAAATCCTGCTTCAATTCTCTTGTTGATTGTGATACTTGTTTATACTGTTGATTTGTTCCCAATTTTATTTCTTTGTTTCTCTTTTTTAATGCCATTAATTTCTTTAGATGATTGATTGATTGGGCCCCCTTAATTGATTGTTCATTATAATTAATTGCTAGCTAAGCTTTTGTAATCAATGTTGTTTATGGCTGTTTGGCTTGAGTAGCACTAGGGTTTTTGATTGTGCATAGCTGTGGGTCAATTATCCTAGAGCAACAAGTATGATTAATTAATTTTTTATTGGGATAAACTTGTTAATTAGTCTTAGTATTTTTAGTTCACAATACTATTGTTGAGTTGGTTAAGGTGCTAGGCATTGATCAATTTAGCAATAATGGTTAATTTAGGCATTGGGTTCGATTAGCCAAATTAGAGGGAAATTAGCAAGAATTGATCTAGTGATGGGCCTAATTTGATTCTTTGCTAAGTAGTTAAAGAGGGAATTAAACCTTTGTGTCAATGATCAATCACTGAATTGAATGTAAGAGTCCCTCAAATTGAAGTTTTTCCATTAAATTTCCCTTTTTACCTTTAATTCTCTTATTTATGTTATTGCAATTTGTTAATTTTTGATTTTGAATAGTTAATCATCAAATGCCTTACCTTTATTATAAATATACTAAATTAATCTCTAGTCTCTGCAGGTCGACCTAGGCTTACCCTTGCTATAATCTAAAGTAGTTTAGTATATTATCTTTGCTAGTCTCCATAATTGTCAAATTTTGGCCCTTGGAGCTTTTACCCTAGTTTTGACTTGAGCCTTTGACTATTGGAAAAACTACAATAGTCAAAAGAAAATAATAAACTAATGATGAAAAGAACTTAAGGAAAGAATTTGAGTTTTTTAGGCCAAAACCTTTACCTTAAGTTCAAACATTTGAAGAGCACAAATTACGTAAGCAACACTTTGTAGGAGCTATTAATTGAAAATGAGGATGGTGGAAAATGTCACAAGGGTTGCTCCTTATATAAGCTCAAAAAGCCATGTAGTTGACTTGTCTGTGCATGACCGCTTGATGTTATAAGATCGTATTGATTGGTCGATCGCCTCTAAGACCTTTGATTAGTTAGCTTGGGTCCCCAAAGCCTTACTTGGCCCAAAACCTCAATCTAACCTATCTTGTGCTCTTAACTCAGTATTGGTTTTGCATTATGAATTTTATTCTAGTCCTTTTTATGCTAGTTTAGCCCATGCTATTCTAAGCCTATGCACAAGGGATGTTATAAACAACTTGTTACATCATGAAATTTAGGGGTGTGATTGGCACAAATCATTCATTGATGATTTGCAAACCCATGAGCATATTCTCACTAACGATCCTTTAACTTTCAAAATAATGAAAATAAATGCAGAAGCATGATTCTTGGTATCTTTTTAAATAAAATTCACAATATACATAATTTACTGAAAATGTTTTTTTGAATAAATAAAATCTCAAAGCTAAATAAAGTATTATGTTAAAAATCATTTATAACTAAGGACCCATTGTTTGGCTGGATAGACACTAATCACTAGAAGTATGTTAAGGGAACTATATACATGATTTTACATGCATGCATTCTTGAAGTATCTCTTAGTTAAGATAAGCTCCTCCAATTCATTAACTTAAAAAAATGTTAAATGTTAATGAATGGAATGAGTACGACTACTCAGTGAGTAGAAATGTTAACCCAAGTTTACATTGAAAACTCCTTTTGATCATACATGTAAATATAAACACATTTATAATATATATATATATATATATGAAAAATGTAATTTGATATAATTTTGAAAATATATTCATAAACATCTCCAATACTTTCATATTTGATCTCATACACTACTACAAAATCCAAAAATGACATCGTTAAATAGGCATCAGATGAAAGGTAAACCAGTGTATATATAGGTGCGATAGTGTTTTTTTTTTATAAATATGAGGAAACTTACAATGTCAATTCCTATTCAAAATTTGATGTCTAAATCCATTATCACTTTTGATGCTAGTTTAAGTTAAGGAACTTACATAATTTTGGAATTATTTAATTTGTACCATTTTGGTTTAAACCATCTATAAAAGCTACAACTTCTCAACTATAAAAAAAGTATTAATATAATCAATTAAATTCTTATTTGATTATACTTTAAAAAACCACATTTTAATATAATTAATGACTTATTTGATTATAATCAAATAATTCTTTTATTAATTTATTGATTGAATTCTCAATCATATTGTTTATGTACAACTAATTTACAGATATGACTATGAAATTTTCAAAATAATTTTAAAAAAATTTGACATGTTTATTTTTAGGTATATGAAGATACATATATTAGACATTGATTTTTGACAAGAACAGTTGTATATATATAAAAATAATTCAAGAATTTCAACATGGGTATATAACATTCAAGTGACAGTAGTATTTTTGTAAATATATTAAAAATTAATGCATTAATTGTCATGAAAACCCGTCTTATAAACAAAATGGGAAAAATAATTCAAAAAATATTCAACATGGGTATATAATATTGAAGTGATAGTGATGTTTTTGTAAATATTGTTGAAAATTAATATGTCAGTTGTCATAAGAAAAATTGACATATAAACCAAATTGGAAAAAAGAATTAAAAAAATTCAATGGATGTATTATTATGAAGCAATGATGGTGTTTTTGTAATATGTTGAAAATTAATATGTTAGTTTTCATAAAAAATTGATGTATAAACTTTAAGATGTCGACCGTTTATGAGGAACTAACGTCTAAAGTCTAGGTATCTTTACATAACATATCAGTTTGTCCCTCTGACTCTTATTCTACTCTCTCCTATCTAAAACATTTACCCAAAATCATTCTCAAACCCTTATTGCATTTGTCTTCACTGTCTTCGATTGTGCTTGCTATCTTTGATCTTCACATTTCAAATCCATCGTTGATCAAGGTAGGAAACTTTGTTCTTTTTATACTGTTCTCTTTTCTTCATTGCTAGGTTATATTAAAGCTTTGTATATTTTATTATTTGTGTCCTTAGATGGTGATTTATAGTTTAGGGTTTAGTTTTGTTTCTCTTTTGCTTCTTAGTTTTTTTATAGGGAATGATTTGGGTCAAGGTTTAGTTTTTGGCTATGGTTCTTGGCTGGTATAAGGTAGATTTTGGCTGGTAATGCCCTGTTTCTTAGTTTTTTTTATTAAGAATGATTTATGTGTGATAAAATTATATACTTATCTCATTTATTTATGTGTGATAAAATTATCATTAAACATGAGTAACTTTCCATTCACTTACTTGAACCATATATGTAAACCATTTTCTGATATATTCTTGTTATTTACTAGAAAAAAGAAGAAAAAGGGCTGATAGTCTACTAGCTACTAGTTGCACCCATTATTTGCCTTTTGTTATCTTGTTTATGCTTTTGCAATTGTTATATATGAAATTTGGATTGTCCTTGATGGGCTGGTGAATGGCTTGAGCATGGCAAGAATCCAGCTCGTAGAATGCTCAGAGCGCTAAGTCTCTAGCTTGCATTATTAGAGACCTCATTTGTTCGAGCTTGCCCTAGTAAGAACGAGCTCGACCTTATCATTTTGGAGACAATCGCTTCCCTAGATCAAAGGTTCTGGCCAGTGAAGCATGACCAACAGCCCATGAGTTCACTAAGTAGAAGACCAGCACATGTATTGCCTAACAGACATGCAGGGCCCACTTGCAGAAGGCAATTTACAGAAGCAGACTTATAGGATTTAGTCTACTTATCCTATCTTGTACATTAAATATTTGATGTAATAGATTTACTGCATATAAAATTACATTTGTAACCTCTTTTCCTCTATAAACACAAGGGAAGAGATGAATGTTAGAGAGACTGAAGCTTAGACACTGAAACTCCATAAAATATCTTTAGACCAATACATTACCATGGAGGTAGGGTCCAGTCATATCCGGATTTGGCTGAACCACGTTAAAAAGCTTTGTGTCTTCTGTTTCTCTTCCTTTTCTTCTCGCCTTCTTCGTCCATGTTACTGCCTTAGAACCAGATTACAATTTGAGATCTCAAAAGAATCCTTCGTTGGTTGGAGTTTGGCTCAGAACCAAAACCCACTGTTAACATTTTTGCACCCCTGGTGGGACTCATCTATTCTCCAGTTTGTTTTCTGCCATGATGGCCTAGGAAAGAGCTACTAGAGCTTTGAATATATTGCTTAATTGCCCAGAAAGTCATGTCTCAATAATAAACTATTCCACCACTCCTGTCATTAACACAACCATTGGCTTGCCCCCAGCCAATTTTGTTTAGCTAGCTGCCATTGCCAATAGCACCGATGGAGTGCAGATTTGGCTCCAACGTCAGGAAAGACTAGAAAACATGATGGGAGAACTGGCTAGAGTAGTCACCACACTAGCGCAAGGTGTATAGAAGCAAGTTGAAGCCATAGTGCTGGTGAATGTTCACCAACAATAGCAAGTTAGACGTTCAGGCAACGCTGATAATGAAAATTCTCTAGCTCATTGCTCACAAGGGCGAACTCCAGGTTGCAGCTCTCACGACCATGAGGACCAAAGACTTTAGCAATCTTCCAGCTAGCAATCTTGGGTGTGAAACCTATTAATCGAAGAGTTATTTCAGAAAATGATCCAGCTGGAGGAGCACCTTCGAACTCCAAGTGATCGAGCTCGTTACGAAGAAAGGTCACCCCTCTCCAAGGAGATCGAAACTCGAACTCTCACCTTCAAGCTCAAGGTCCTCATGATTCTGTTGTGCAATGGGGACTCTGACCTGTACGACCATCTAGATGTGTTTAATGTTCAGATGGATTTGCAAATGACTAACCCCTAGTCAAATGTCGAGTGTTTCTGGCTACACTAGGAGGTGTACCATGAGCTTGGTTCAAAAGCCTCCCAGCTTGCTCGATTTGTAGTTAGGAAGATTGCTAACAGAAATTCATTAGCCAGTACTGAGCACTGAAGAGACAGCTTATGCCCCCTGCCATCTCGCCATGATCTTTCAGTGCAAGCATGAGTCATTGAAGGACTACATTGCTAGGTTCAGACTCGAAGCCAATTCAATGGAGAATCCATCTAAAGAAACCATGCTGGCAATGATTTCCATGGGACCCCACAAAGATGGAAAGTTATACAAGAGCTTGTACAAGTCTTTGGTGAAGGATCTTACTAAATTCTATGATCGAGTTACTAAGCAGATTACGTGGGAAGAGACTTTCGGCTCAGAAAGGTCTGATAAGAAGGATGAGAAGGCTGGCTCCCCTCACAGCAAGAAGAGGAGCTATGTAGACCAAGGTGATCACTCTGCGGAGCAGACTGTGAAGAAGTCCGGGAGGCCCAGAGGTGAGTGGCCTTAGCATTCGGACCGCCATAAGCAATACAACATCCTATCGGACTCTCAAGATAGGATCTTCCTGATGGAAAGGGATAGAGAAGACTTTAGAAGGCCTACTCCCATACGGATAAAGAAACAAGTAGGAATTCTATGCCTATCATAATGAGGTCGGGCATGGGACCTCGAATTGTCGAGAGCTCAGGGATGTGATTGAAGACTTGATCAGAAGAGGCCGTCTAAAGGAGTATGTGATGCAACCTACGGGGTAGCAATCCCAGCTTTCCCAGTGTGATGGTGGCCAAGAGCTGAGGGGATCAATCCAAATTATACATTGACAATGTGTATTAAGAATTAAGAGTAAATGTAGATACTTTCTCTTGTTCCTGTTAAGAGTACTCCGTAAATTGGCTTGGTGTTATTGTTTTCATCTCTCTATTCTGCCTTTTGCTGTCAAGCATTTGCAATTCTCGTAGCTCGTATGCAGTCAACTCTTTTAAATCTATTAAGAACTTTGTGCTGACCGTGGCTTTTAGTCTGGTTGAGTCCCCCTAGAGCTTATTCCGAAGAAGAATTGATGAATTTGCTAGCATCTTAAGCTAAGGCCCCTTAGAGCTCATTCTGGAGAAGAATTGATGGATTTGCCAGTGTAACTGCATGCTCGCTGAGGCGCTGGGGCTCATCCCAGAACATTTTCCAGCATGGCTGTGTGCTAGTTGAGGCACCGGGGCTTATCTTGAAACATTTTCTAGCATAGTTATGTGCTCGCTGAGGTACCGAGGCTCATCTCGGAATGATTGCCAGTTAAGGTGTGGGCTCATTGAGGCATAGAGACGCTAAAAACAAACTCACATTGCTAGTATAGTTGCGTGTTCGTGTGTGGGCTCATTGAGGCATAGAGACGCTAAAAACAAACTCACATTGCTAGTGTAGTTGCGTGTTCGCTGAGGTGTGGAGGTACTCTTAAATACTCAATGCTAGCGTAGCTATGTGCTCATTGAAGCGTAAGGAATTGATGACTTAATTATTTGCCTAAGGCAACAAGATCGCTGTAATTTATAGCTCTCATGGAACCAAGCTTTTGCAGCTTGCATGCGATCAAATATTCACAGCTTGCATGCAACCAAATGCTCGCAGCTCACATGTGACTTAATGTTTGCACCTTTCATGCAACTTTTAGATTATGCATGGATCTTATATTATTTGTTCATACAACACTTTTGCGTGAGATGTTTCACTCACATTCATTGTTTTTGAGAGAATTTGGCCGATTGGCTATTTGAGTATTTCATTACGAGCTACAAAATTTTCCACTATTACAGATGTAGAAAAATTGAGAATAGCACACAAAGATCACAAAAAAAGATTTTATTTATTAAAAAGCCTGAACGAGGTAAAATTACATTAGAAAGCTCTGAATACAAATAAGAAAAAGTCAAAATACAAGAGGAAAGCTATAGCTATTTTCTTCTGGAAGAAAGATTGCCGCACAAGAGGAAAGCTCCTACCAATTAGAGGGATGGTCACCGAAAGGTGAAACCCTTGCAGACTAGAGCTCGCGAGCTTGCTTATGTCCTCAAATTTTTTTCTTCTAGTGCTTTCCTCAGCAGCAAACTCTTCCTCAACTTGACTTTCACCAACAGAGAGAGAAAGAGCATAGCTGCCCCATATCTTTCCAGTCCCTAGTTCCTCTTTTAATTCACAAAGAAAGTAACTCAAGAAGTGTTTGGAGCTTGGCCGACTGGGCAAAACCTCACGACGAAGCTGAGAGGACGTAATCTAAGAACCATACGAGATCTCTCTATGTTATCAGAGAAGCCATATTTTTGAAACTCCTTATGCAGCAGGCCATACACACCACGACGGGAAGATAGAATGCCAGAAATAAGGGAGGCTTATCTGGGACACTCATGGTTTGCTCAGTGAAGGAGCAAAAAAGACTCCTTCTACCTTAAATAGAACCAAGCCCAGTTCCATTGAAGAGTCCAAATGAATCTCCCCAATCGTTTTCATTTATTTCCTTAGAAAGGAATGAGGTTGACTCACCAATGATCGTGAGGCATGTATTGCAGGAAGTATGGCCTAGAACAGATGAAATGACAAATTAGGTGAAGACTTTGACTAAGCTGAGTTTTACGAAGTGAATAACCTCAGAAAGGTTTCAACTCCTAGCCCGGGAAGAGAACTGAGAGTTGGGGGGCTTATATTATATATGAAATTTGGATCGTCCTTGATGGGCTGGAAAATGGCCTGAGCATAGCAAAAATCCAGCTTGTAAAATGCTTAGGGTGCTAAGTCTCCAGCTCGCATTATAGTGACCTCAATTGTTCGAGCTCACCCCAGTAAGAACGAGTTCAACCTCGTCACTTCGGAGACAACCACTTCCCCAGACTGAAGGTTTTGGCCAGTGAAATGTGACCAACAACCTGGGAGTTCACTAAGTAGAAGACCAACACATGTATTGCTCAGTAGACATGCGGGGCCCACCTCCAGAAGGCAATCTGTAGAAGCTGACTTACAAGATTTAGTCTACCTATCCTGTCTTGTACATTAAATACTTGATGTAACAGATTTACTGCATATAAAATTACATTTGTAACCTCATTTCCTCTATAAATACAAAGGAGGAGATGAATGTTAGAAAGACTGAAGCTTAGACACTGAAACTCTGTAAAAATATCTTTAGACCAATACATGACCATGGACGTAGGGTTCGGTCATATCCAGATTTGGCCGAACCACATTAAAAAGCTTTGTGTCTTCATTTGCTCTTCCTTCTCTTCTCACTTTTTTCATCCATTTTACTGCCTTAGAACCAGATTATAGTTTAAAATCTCAAAAGAATCCTTCATTGGCTGGAGTTTGGCTTATAACCAAAATCCATCATCAACAGCGATATATTCTTGTGACATGAATTTGGGTAGATAGCCTTTAGAGCACCATTATAACATGACAAGGTTAGTAATCTTGCTACAGTATGGTTTTCATAATCAAATTAAGGTAGTTTATTGGTGAAATTATCTAATATTGTGTTGACATTAGATTTTGGTGTTGAGCCAAACTCTGGCCAACAGGGGGATTCTTTCAGGATCTCTGACCGTCAACTGGTTCAAACACAACAAATCAACAAAACACACAAAGATGAAGGGAAGAGTAGTAAAGAGACACAAGATTTTTAATGTGATTCGACTAAATCTGAATATAATCGGACCCTATGTCCACAGTAGTGTATTATCGTGAAAGTATCTCCACAAAGATCTCAGCATACAGGTTTTCTTCCTCTTAGAGTTTTGACATATTTTAGCTTTCTCTCTTCTTACCGATAGAGTTTCTGTTGGTATGAAGGCACTCTTCTCTCTCTCTTTTGCAGAGGGCTCCTTCCTTATATTTATAGAGGAAAGAGGGTTACAATGATAATTTCGTATGTAGTAAATCTATTACATCAATATTTAATATACAAGACATAATAAATAGATAGAATCCTATTATTCGGCTACTACATATTGTCTTTAATAAGTGGGCCTAGCATGTCTGTTAGGCAGAGTGTGAATGGGTCCTTTCTCTAGTGAGCTCCTAGGTCACTGGTCATACTTTATTAGCCAGATCGTTTAGTCTGGGGACGTGCGCATCCTCAAGACAGAGAGGTCGAGCTCATTCTATCATGCACGAGCTCGAGCTGAGGAGGTTGCTTCACAACGCGAACTGATGGCAGAGTGATCTGAATGTTCTTTGAGCTGGTCCCTTGCCGCTCTCGGGCCATTCATAGGTCCATCTAGGGCAAACCAAATTTCACTTATAACATATTGTTTATATATCTAATGCATGTGCCAAGAGAAAATTGGATCCCTTGATCAAAGTGAACAGTAATTAGTAGTTTTACTTTGAAATAACCTTCCTTGTTTTTGAAGGCACTATTTTTATACTTTGAAATAACCAGACCTTGTTTATATATCTAATGCATGTTACATCGAAGTATTCGATAAAGATTTCTTTTTAAAGAGTGTTTTCAAATCTTCTTATTTTTATGCTTTTTTTTCTTAAAGAAAATGTCTGAATCAACACTGTTTCAGTTTATACATAGAATCCTATTGAAATAAAAACTTGATCTTGAAATTCTTCATTGTTCTCCAGTGTTCTTGAATCAAAGATTCCTGAAAAAGTGAGTATAACATACTAAAATATATAGTTAGCTCAAGAT
>JANHAO010006919.1:0-20741 GCA_026873985.1 Saraca asoca
AGAGCTTTTAATCCCAAGTGATGCCACCTTACTTTAGCTTGCAGAGACTCGTCCGATGGAGTTCACGGTGGCGTTCCAGCCATCTACATGGCTATGAGCTTGACATGGTCTAGCTGTATGAATCCGATCACTGAGATGATGCTGCTGACAATCCTCGTGCGTAGATTCATTATCGAGGCTGGGTTCGTTGCATGTTTTTCATGGGTTCGGGTGCTTACTGTCATGCCCGATCATCCGATCACAGCATGCCATGGAAGCGCATCATCGAGCCCAGTCCCTTCATGGTGGTGTAGCTCCGTCTCCAAACTAAGCCATACTGCATGGCCACTGTGTGAGGCCAGCATCGGATACAGCATCATCGTTTGACGGGACCATCATCCAGATTGCATAGTTGCGAGCATGTCCTCGCTGTTGCATGGCTACGGCACTGAGGCTGCATGGAGGCCACAAACTTATCAACACGAGTTACTGCTGGTCACATGGAGCTGTATCTCGACTTCGACTCACGATCGGGGGCACGACTACTCATCGCATTTTGGTTGTTTGCCACACACTGCTTGGTATGCCGTATGCTGCTCATTGTAATTCAAATCTGACACAAAGCTACAACTTGTTCAGAGAATTAGGAAGTAGCACATGGACTGCATGAGGAATGCATGGCCGATGTACGTTTGGACACATGAGGGCTTGGATGAAGGCTTCATGAAGCTGATGTATGAAGGACGTGACTTGGCCGGTCTTGGTCATTTGAGTCTTCAAGCATGCAAGCCGTTTCGACTACGTGATGCTACGCGAGACTGCACTTCAACTCAGCCACTGTCAATGACTGCGGTGTCGTGCCAGAATCCAAATTCGGGATTCCCACAAGCTACCGCTCTGGCCAGAGAACGTGGGTGGCGGTAACTGGTTGAGTGACAAATGAGGTAGCCCAAAGTTAAACGATTCACTGGAAAAAGGAGAGAGATTGCCTGGTTCGTGCACTACTTTTTAATAAAGGTAAAACTTCCAACCAGAGAAAAAATGGCTTCCGTATAATGAGTGAAAATCAACCAGGATGCAGGTGGAGTCCCCACAGACGGCGCCAAATGTTAACGTCGAAATTTGGTTAACACAAAAGACCAAACTTTAGCCAACAAGAAAGGATTCGGTGGACTCCTATCCTGCCACCTGGTGTTAAAACAAAGAGAGAAGAAGAAGAATATGCAGCAAACAACACAGTGGGGAGTGGTGTTTTTTAACTTTGTTCGGCCAAAGTCCTTCTTCGGACCCCTACGTCCATGGTAGCGTGTTATTACCGGGAAATACTTGCTGTGTACACAGTTTTACAAGAGTTTCTCACTTGTGAGCTCCATGGCTCATTCTCTCAGAGCTCTCTCTCTTTTTCTCAGCGTGGTCCCCCTTTCAAAATGAGCTCCCCCCCTCATTTTATCATATAGAGCCTATATACAAAAGGCTAACTTTGTTATTTGGCTATTGCAAGCTTCCTGTCAATCAGGCCCCTGCTCTTGTCTCTTCCTTGGTCCGCGTGCCCAACTGGCTTTGGCTGAAGAGGGCTTCCTTCGGCTGGGCCCTTTTGCTAGCCCAAAAAATGCTATCAACATGAATAATTTGTTATTATTTCATTTGAAAAATAAAAAAGAAAAAAATATAGTAAAAAAGTGGTTCCTGAACAAGAAGCAGAAAGAAGAATCTATTAAACTATAATATTGGCCACAAATAGTAATATAACTTTATTAAAAAAACATATAATCAGAAGGGATATTATCATTTTACCCCTTGAGGTTTGGGATATTGTCAAATTCCCCCTTGATGTTTCTTAAAACATCAAAATACCCCCTACAAGGGGTAAAATGATGCAGGTTAAGGGGGTATTTTGATATAGGTCAGGGGGTATTTTGATGTTTTAAGAAACATCAGGGGGAATTTGATAATATCCCAAACCTCAGGGGGTAAAATGATAATATCCCTAATCAAAAATAGAAATGATAAAAAATCTGACACTTATAAAACCTATTCTACAAATAATTAACTCATAAATTTATTATAAAGTTGAAATAATATTTATTATAAAAACTCGTGATATATTAATAATAAAAATTTTATATAAAATAGCTTGTTTAGTCTTTAAAAAATATTTTGAAATTTACAAATTTGGCAAAATTATTATTTTAATAAAAAATTATATATTTTTTTGTTTCAAGCTGAAAACTTCAATTTTTTTTTCAATAATGAAATGTAATTGTAACTATAGATTGAGTGTAATATTTACACATTTCAACCATGTGTTATGCAATTTTATGATTTTTTTAATATTTTTTATTTTTTTTATAAATTTCACTATTACTTTTCCTTCCATTTCCTTTCCTCTCATTTTCCACCCAACCAATCAATGGAAAACTTTTTTTTTCCTTCATTTTCCTTTCCTTTCCTCTCCTCTCACCCAAGTAGGGGGTTAATGTAAATCATACAATTATGCGTAAAAAAGTTTGCAATTTTTCATAAAAAGAGTTAGTTTTTTTATGATATTTGCACATGACAAGTACGAAAAATCTTCGTACCATCTATTTTATTTCAAAAGAAATTATATTTCACATTTTTAAGTCAACATATGGTTGATTTTTTTCTCATTATTTTATTAAAACTTTAATTTTAATTTTTTATTATATAAGATTATTTATAATTAATTATTTTTTAGATAATATTTTAAAAATTTTAGTATAAATTATTAAATGAGTTAATGTGTTGACCCATTTAGTTTTAAGCCAATTGTAATTCAATCCATTTATTATTTGTGTTAAATGAATTAATCTATTTATAACCTAGCCCCGTATTAGCTCAACCAAAACTCATGTAAAATGTTTTGTATCATGTAAAAAATTACCACCCCTACTTCTGACAACAAATTAGCATATTAAGCACTAATATTTTTAAAAGATGGGTAAAATATTAAGTCAACATTTCTTGCCACCTTTCTCTCTCCAATTTTTATAGTTTTCACTTAACTAATTCTTCTTGAGTTTTTCTAGTTGATTAGCACAAGCACTTCATTCACAAGCTTGTATCACCAAAATTATTGGCTTGTCTTATTTATAACTTTGATACAATTCTAGTATGTCTAACCTATAGTAGAAAATGATACTTTTGGGTATGATTGTTGAAGAAAAACACAAAAATAAAACTTCACTTTAACAAGAATCAAGATTTAAGGAATCCACCAAAAGTATGAGGCATAAGTTAATTACTTTTTACATAGGAAATGTCAATATAGCTACATTGTGACTGCTTGTACACTTGAAATATTACTTCTTTTACTTGTCAAATCTGTTATTGGCCTCTTTTCCCAATCACTTGTTTATGTGAATGGAGGGAATTTCTTGATGAACCCTACATTAGGGATGGGACTAATGTATACTTTCTAATTTTCTCTAGAGTTAGCTTATGTGTTTTCTTGTGAAGTTTCCTTTAATGAACTAGTTGCAACTTTAGAGAATATAACTAAACTAGTTATGTTATTGCTGTCATCTTATTTGTGAAATGCTTGGCTGATTAACGGCATAATTCTTCAAAATCAAAATCCAAATTGTTGATATCATATTTTAGGACAATTGTAATTTTTTTAGAATATTGTTTTTTATTTTTATTTATTTCAAATAGATGATTGAAATAGTCTACAAAATCCAAATTCACATGCAAGAAGAACTTTCCATGATAATAACCATGATGAAGTAGAGGATTGTGATGATGATAATTGGGGTCGATTGCTTTGAAGTACATCTTTCTATCTATGAAATTGTGTAGGTAAATTTGGACTAAGATATTTACAAACTTTATTGTTATGCTACATATATATATATTTTTAAATTTGACACTATGTAGAGTTGTTGAAGGAAGTTGTCATAAACAGACTAGACTGGAGGGATTCACAAAAAATTGTGAGCTACTGTTTAGATAGTCTAAGCCTTAAAGTTTGCAATCTGTAGATCCAATGTACCCATTCACAGGTTTTTTTATTCTTAAAAATATCATTTTAAACATTTTTAAAACAATTTTATATCTAAAATAACAATTGTAGATTCTAAAATTATATATTTATGACATTCTTAATGCTAAAAAAGACTGTAAATATTTGAAGAAAAAAAACTTAAAGACATTTTGAGAAGATAATACAAAATATTAGAATGTATGCAAACTATTTGGTCAAAAAAATTTAGTAAATGAATATATTTTACATATTTAATCAACTTCTTAATGAAGATAAAGAACACTATTATAAAATCTCCATGAACATATGGTCCAACAGATTCAATAGCCATTACTACATAATCAAAGAGTGAGTATTGAAGAAGACGAGAATGTTTTTGAAAAAAAAGAACAAAACAAAATGGACTAGCCCATGGATTATTGGTCTAGGACTACATTTAAATGAACCTTAAGTTTAACAGTTCACATTTTTTTTTATGGACTCGTGGATCCATCTATAAACTTAAGTTTGTTTCAACAACTTTAACACTATGTAATAGAATTTGCATTTGAATATTTGAATTTAATGAAATGTGATGTTTGCTACATATAATGTCTATGTTATTGATTGGTTACAATACAGATTAATTACATAAATAAATGATAAAAATTTAAAATTTTTCAAAAATATATGTGTAATATTAGTAGGGATTTACAACACTATAATGTGAAAAAAAAAATAAAAAAATATATATTTTATGGCAGTTTGAAAATACATAATGGTTATTTTAACCTTCACAAAATGGAAAACTAAAGGTGCTCACTTTAGTGGCCCGGTACGAGTCTAGGGTGGGATCACTTTGGTCAAAATTTATCATTGACCAACTCATTTAGCAAGTAAACTACTTCTCCTAGCAATCAAAAACTACCTTTTTTGCTTTTGCCCTTATATTCCTTCATTTAATGAGAAGAGTCAAAGACATGTATATTTTGGGACAAATGAATTTATAGACTTTGGACCATCAAAAAGGAAATGACAAATTCAATGGTAGAGCTTTAGAAACCCTCATTTTAGTAGAAGCTTTGATAGAGTTAGATCTATACTGTGTAAATCGATGCTAACTGACAACTGAATATCTTAGTCAAAGAGGGCGATTGTGATAGTCACCAATGTATTAGAAGGTCAGGAAAACTTCCCTAGCTAGTTATTACAAACCCTTAGCGGTAGCACACAGAATCTTGATGGGAATTGAAAAAGGAAGAAGTAGGGAGCACAACCAAGGAACTTTGAGGTATGTCTTGTAGTTGTGAAAATGCTAGATTTCAAATACATGCTATTAACTAATTAGGAAATTGAAGTATTGAAGTAGCTAATTTCTAATTATCTTAGAAGTTTTTCAAAAAGCAATGTGCATTTGTAGTGAAATGGGAATTAACATTGATATTGTTGGAAATGGTAGCAAAACAATGCTCTTAAATTCCATTTCCATTAATTATTTCAATTAGATTTCCAAGCAATGCTTTCAATCTATCTTCATTAGGAATAAATTTTTAATGATATAATTGGGTGGTTAGTCTATAAAGGTTTATGGTTATGATTTCATGTTCAAGATGCACCATAGATCTCTCTATACCTTGAAATTCATATTTATGCATATTTGGAAAAGTTTGAAAGAAACTAGAAAGATAGGGCCACCTAGATTATTTCCCAAAATGCCACATTCATGTGCTATCTAATTGTATTCATAACTAGACTATTTACACAAACTTTTCTCTTACCTATGTGGTTGATATTTTTGGCAAAAAAACATGTTGTATTCCTTAGTTTCAAGGGAAAAGACACTTGCAACACATTTACAAGTCATCTTTATGATGCACTATACTGTGCAAAAATTGACACTTGTATATACAACAACCTCAAGAAAGGAGAAGAAATCTCACCTTCACTTCAAAAAGCAATACAAGAGTCAATGATTTAGGTAATCATTTTCTTAGAAAACTATGCTTCTTCACCGTAGTGTTTGGATGAACTTGTACACATGCTTGAATGTAGAAAAACATATGAAATAGATGTGATACCTATTTTCTACAACATAGATCCATCAAATATAAGGAGACATAGTGGTAGTTATGCAAATGCATTTCTGCAACATGAGTAGAGATTCAAGGATAGCATGAAAAATGTGTTAAGGTAGAAGATTGCTCTAACTGGAACAACTAATCTCTCAAGATTCAACTTAATAAATATTAAGTAACAAATATACTCATTACACAAGAAAAATTGACTATTCCAACAAATGCTAAAATCCATTTTCAGTCCCCTAATTTTTACACAAGTTTCATTCTTGTCTCTTAAGAATTATTTTGAGTAATTTTATCCCCTAACCTTTGGAAAGTGCATAATCTCACTCATAACCCTAACTACATCAGTTTACTAATGAAAATTCTTATATGACTCATAATCTAACATCCAAACTGGTATAAATAAATTTTGGGCATGTAATAGAGCATAAAAAATAAACAAATTTACTTTGTTTATGTTTTTTGAAATGGGTATGCAAATTAATTTTCTTTCCTTCAATATGTTTTGGTCCTCTATTAGGCATCCAATTTATATAATGCTAGTTAGGATGTCAAGTAGGAATTTTTATTAGTAAATTGAACAAAGCTAACGTTGTGAGCAACATAGCATACCTTTCCTAAAGTTAGGAGACAAAATTGCTTAAAATAATTCTTAGAAGACAAGAATGAAACTTGCATAAAAGTTAGGGGATAAAAATTTATTTTGTCCTTCAATAAACTTTCTATGCAATTTTTTATTCTTGAAAAAGTTAATATGTCCACAAATATGTCAAAGCTACATATACATTTTTTTCAACGTAAGTTGTTTGACAGTTAAAAATGTTATTACCTTAATCTTTCCTTTTGCTTATTGTGGCCTTCCATATTTGTTTTTTTTAGACAAATGATATTCACATGCTATGAGATTTAATTCAATTATATTTATAGTTTTATATTTAATTTTTAAAAATATACATTCAATTTTTTTTTATTTTTTTAGCCGGAAAGACAAGTACAGATTTAAAATATATAAATAAGAGATATGACACATATTTACAAAAATAAAAGGATATAAATATAATTAGATTAAATCTTAAGAGAGGTAAGTGTAATTTATCCTTATTTCCTTTTGAGTACTCTTCCTTATGCCAAGGTGCAAGCAAGAAGCAACAAGAGGTTTTTAAAAATTGTGAAACTGCATAGGGACTAGAAATGTAATTTAACCCAAAAAGAATTAGTTTATAAAAAATACTTCTCTTTGGTGAGTCCCCTTATCACATTCATATAGCTCACATAAAACTATATGCTCTTGTTCATAATATACAAACAAGAAGTTTTGAAAAATGCATTTGTATAAATGGTACGAATCTCTTATATAAGTTTTATGAGATCATATATAAATAAAAATGTGTTCATCACCATAGGAGGTTTTCTATATAAATTTTAATATGTATATAACTATAATGGATATATTAATTATAACAATTTTATAAATCATTAGAAACCATTAGTTATTCAAATACGTGTAAAAACATACACATACATGATACATGCCACATCATCATTACTTTGATATATGAGAGAAGGGAAACGAGGGGTGAGTCATAAAAAGTAAGTAAGAAAACCTAACAACCACAGGGTGGAGAAACATATTTAGTCATACAAATACAGATAGGCATATAGGTGTTTAACACATTCAAGATGAAAATAAAAATGATATCTTTTGTGATAAGATGCAAACGCATTAGCTGTGAAAACATATATAGGGTAATTTTTGAAAACATTCCTAAAGTACTCTTTGAAAACATACATAAAGTAATCTTAACATAAAATTATTTGGAAATGAAAATTTTTAAAATTTTTGTTTGAGTATGAATTAAATTAGTTAAAACTGAAATAAAAAAAATATTTTTTTAGATAGGGGATTTCACAAAAGAACTTGGTTAAGGTGGTACTTATTTGGTTGGCCATCCTTGTGGAATATTTGAGCTAGTGAGCACAAATATCCAAATATGTTCATAAGATTATCCTTAATGGATTTAGTTATTGGTGACGCTACTAGATATTGGCACCTAAGTAGTATATTCTTTATGAATGGTCCATTCTAATTAGTGATTAACAAATTTTATGATGCAATCTCAATTCATATGACAGTTACATGGAATAAGAAATAAAAGGTTTTCTATATTCTAACATGTGTTGTTTCTTATTTATAGCAGAATTATTGGGGAAAGAAAAAGATGTGTCTTCCGGTTTATTCCTCAAGATAGTTCAGGCCTATGTTCCATCTAAATGGATCAAAGAAGAAAAAATATATCTTTTCAATCTTCTACACAGGTCATTGTATTACTAGTACTAAGGTGGAAATTAATTACACCAATAGTGGAAAATTTATGGGGCTTATTATTAGAAATTAAATACATGTTCATCTCCCATAACCATTGAGAGGGAGAGAGGAAGAATAAGAGAAAAAACTTGTGATTCCTCATGTATGATTTTTAAATTTAATTACACTACATTATTATGGGATAATGATGGGATTAAGTATTGTGGTTATGAATTTTGGTCACGTAACCACTAGGCAACCAAAAGACATGTTTTTTAGATAATGTAATTGATGTTACTATATAAGTAAGGTAAATCATAATTTGAAAAAAGAAACACACACACACACACACTCAATTATTCTATTGGCATTTAATTCAAAAGCTATACTTTGGTCTTCATTGTGCAAGAAAGGGAGTAAATAGGTCTTCCATTTTGCTTTTCACAGTGTTAACTTAGTTATTAATCCTAGGTATACTTCTAAGGCTATTTCTATCATCATAAGGCTATTATACAAGATTGTTGGATCAAAGGTCTTTTGTGCATTATAGTTCACCTTACTTGGAAAAATAGGTGAGTTCATGAATTTCTATATAGATCATTTTTTAATTTTTTAATTTATTTTTAATAAAAAATAAATAAAAATCTCAACATTGGTATAAAAGATAAATAAAAATCTTAACATTGGTATCAGATCATCTAATTGTAGAAACATGTTCATAGGTGTAGAACATAGTCTTTGGCATGTCACTTAGTATCTTGAATTCTTTTTCCTTATATGATCTTCATGTTTCCCATGAAATTGATAAGTTGATGAACTTGTATGTGAAAAGTTTTTTTTTTTATTCAAAAGTGACTTAAAAAAAACTTAAAAATTTGGTTGGATTTTTTTAAGCTCACAAAGTAATTCCTTATAACTAAATTGTTTTAAAGCATAAAATAAATGATTTTATTTGGATTAATAAAATTTATATTTAAATTGATTCAATTATAAGCTGAGAATGCTTATCTTTGGTTTATTTAAGTATAGATTAGTTATTTTTAATCAATTCATGCGATTTATGTTTTGTTCTAAAAATAAATATGCTAATGGGCATAAAATTGTGTGATGTAGTATGGTTACTACCACAAAAGGCATTATAGTCTAGTTGAATAAAGATATGAAGCTTGGTGTTGATAATTATCCTCTATGAGAATAGAAGATTCAATTCTTACTCACTAAATAGAACACACTTGAGATAATATCCACTACACTTTTGAAGTTGGCCCCAGAAGCATTGAATGTTGATATGAGCAAATATGGGGCTCTAAAAAGAAAAGACACCTTGGCTTGGGTCACCTTGCTTAATGTAATGACTGATGATCTGATGGTTGATTTTGCCATGCTTGGTTCAACAAAAGAAATATGGGACACTATGAAAACCAAGTATAAATGTGTTTTCTTGGAGAAACAAAGGGCCTTATTCCTTAAGTTTGAAAATTATTCAAATAGGTTAGAATACAATATGTGCCGTCACCTCTAAGAGATGTCTCATATGATCTCAAGCTTGAAAGGAATTGGACAGACATTGACTGATGAGCAATAAGTGCAAGTAGTTATCCATTCCCTTCTCGATGATGAGTGGCACTTAATTAAGATCAATTTATGCCACAATTCAGAGATTAAGACCTTTAATGATATTTTCAAGTATTATTTTAAGAGGCTAAGATAATGGACATCAAGAACCCACCCAAAGCATACGTTGTTGAGGCATTTTTTTCATTAAAGAAAAAAAGAATAAAGGTTGGAAAAAGAGAAAGTTCTATAGGGAAGGTCCCAACTTTGGCACTAAATAAGAAGGGCAAGAAACCAAAAAACAAAGCAAAAATCAAGTGCTTTAGTTGTGGCTTGAAGGGTCATCTTGTTAAGGAGTGCAAAAATCTTAAGGTACAAATATTGTTTACTTCTTATGCATATGTTTCATCATGTATTTTAATGATTGAATCTAACTCTTCATGGGTTGTTGATTCAACAGTAGTTGACCATGTAGCTTTGGATTAAGACTTGTTCATGGCCTATATAAAGCTTAGTGCAACACCAAGTGGGTTTTTGTGAGTGACAACTCTTATTTGGAAGCAAAAGGCATTGGAATTTGTAAAATATCTTTGTCTAATGGAAACTATTTAGTATCAATGGATGTTTTTATTTGTACTTGAAATAAGGAGAAACTTAATCTTCATGACTTGTTTGATGTGTTTTGATTTTGGTTTAAATTTTCATAATGATGTGTTGGATATTTCTCATAATAATGTCAAGTTATGTACTTTTTTTTTTCTTAAAGATGGTTTCTTTGTTTTAGATATTATTGCTAATAGTAGTAGTTCTTCTAGTGATTGCCTTATTGTGAAGTCAAACGATCAAGTTGTTTGGCATTCAAGGTTAGGACATATTGGTCAAAATAGGATGCATAAGTTAGCCAAAAGTGGCCTACTTGGATCATTATCTAAGGTCTTACTCCTAACTTGTGAAATTTCTTTTGTCGGTAAGGCTACATGTAAATCATTTGGAAAAGGTAATTGATGTGATTATCTATTGCAATTAATTCATTCGAATGTATGTAGACCTTTAAATGTGGTATCAAGACATGGTTATTGGTATGTTTTGACATTCGTAGATGATTGTACTCAGTATACCCATGTTTATCTTCTGAAATACAAAAGTGAAGTGTTAAGCTATTTTAAATCTTCTGTATCTTTAGTAGAGAACTAGTTGAACCAAACTATTAAGTCTTCGGAGGTGAGTACTTATCTAACAAATTCAAGAGGTTGTATGAAGAAAAGAGAATAGAAAAATAACTTACTATCCTTGGCACACTTTAATAAAATAGGGTGACAGAAAGGAAAAATAGAACTCTTCTTGATATGGTCTAGACCATGATGGTAGAGGCCAACTTGGATCTCTCTTTTGGGGAGATATCCTATTCACAACAATCCATATTCATAATAGAATGCCTTCCAAATTTGTCCCTACTACTCTTTATGAGCTTTGGACTATTAGAAAGCCCCGTTTTGAGTAATCTTAGACCTTGTGGCTATACGGCTTATGTCCATACTTCAAATCATGAGTTTCACAAACTCGGGTCACATGGGAGGAAATATGTTTTCTAGGCTATTCTGAACACTCCAATGGGTATGTGTTCATTGATTTGGAGAAAAAGGGTAAAAGAGTTAAATTTATGTCAAGGGATGCTACCTTCTAGGAGAATGAGTTTCCATCTATAGGGACTATTGATAAGTCATAAACCCTATATAAACTTACTAATTTAGGACATTTTGTGTCAAGGGGAAGTGGTGTTGTTTTGAATAGGAGCTTAGTGCAAGCACCAGTAGTCGATCAAGGTGGTGAACCTGATCTTAATCAACTTATGGCCGATATGGTTGCTTAGCATAATCATAATGTTAATCATGAGCCAGTTCAACCTACTAAGGTTATTGAACCTTAGCAAGGGCATTCTAATTTTGATGGTGAAGGAGATGCTAGTGAACAAACAATACTAAGCTTCTTCCTCTTTATCGTTCCACTCAATAATTCAAACCACCTACATGGTGGATTTTGAATCAAAGTAAGGCTCACTTGGCAACATCTTTGGATGATAAGCCATGTAATTATAAGGAAGCTCTTGATCATCTAGATAGTGAGAACTGGTTAATTGCAATGAATGATGAATTGGATTCAATGTATACTAATCAAGTATGGGAGTTAATAGATTTTCCTCAAGGCCAAAAAGCAATTAGGAGCAGATGGATTCTCAAAATAAAGAAGAATGTAGACGTTAATATAAAAAGGTACAAGGCATATTTAGTTGCCAAGGGATACACTTAAGAAGAGGGGATCAATTACAAAGATACCTTCTCACTTGTAGTATGGTTTAATTCTATTAGGTTGATTTTAGCCATTATTGCTAAACTTGATTTGGAATTGTACCATATGGATGTTAAGACTACTTTTCTTAATGGTGATTTGAGTGAAGAGACTTATAAGGCATAACCAAAGGGTTTTGTTAAAAAGAATCATGAGAATAAAGTTTACAGACTTAAAAAGTCTATTTATGGTCTTAAGCAGGCTTCAAGACAATGGTACTTGAAGTTCTATGAGTCAATCTTGAATTTTGGTTTCAAGATGCTAGATAAGGACCATTGTGTACATTTGGGGCATTTAAAGCATAAGTTTGCAATAATGTCACTTTATGTGGATGACATTCTGTTGGCTAGTAATGACTTAGAATTTGTGTACATAATCAAGAAATTACTATCTTCTACCTTCAAAATGAAGGATTTTAGGTGAGGGTGCTTATATCCTTGGAGTTAAAATTTTGAGGGATAGGTTTAAGAGTTTGTTGGCATTGTCACAACAAAATTACATTCGTAAGATTCTCAATTTTTTCAACATGCACAATTCTAAGGCAATGAGTACCCCTTTAGCCTACAATTATTGGTTTGATGGGTCAATGTGTTTGAGAACTCCTGAAGAGAAAGGAGAGATGAAAACTATTCCATGCCTTAGTGTGATTGGAAGTCTAATGTATGCCATATTGTGTATACAACTAGATATCAGTGAAGTAGTGGGTCTACTAGCTTGTTATTCATCTAATCCAGGCCAACAACATTGGAAGTGTGTTAAATGGGTCTTTAGATACCTTAAGGGTACTAAGGATTATTGATTATGTTACTAAGGTTGTAACTTACAGTTACAAGGGTACATTGATGTTGATTGAAGTGGGGATAGAGATAAGTATAAGTCTACATTTGGTTATATTTTTCTGTTTAATAGTGGGGCTATCTCTTGGAGCAATAAGAAGTAGACTTGCATGACTTTGTCCACGATGGAGGTCGAGTTTGTAGCTAGGAGGCTACTATGTAAGAAGCCTTATGACTTGGTCCTTTCCTTTGAAATTTAGGAGTTGGGGCTTCTAATGAGGCAGACACTATTCATTATGATAGTATGGCCACATTAACTTATATAAAGGATTTAAAGTATCATGGAAAGACTAAGTATATAGGGATTAAGTATAACTTTATAAGAGACATAATTAAGGAAAAGGAAGTATATTTAGAATACATGCCTGAGGGTCAGATGGTGATAGATTCATTGACTAAGCCTATTCCATAAGCCCTATTTGCCAAGCATGTTTACGCAATGGAACTCCATAGTCTGTAGTTCTTTATTTGTATTTTTTTTCTTTCCATTTTCATTTATTTAGTGCCCATGTTGATTGAAGGAATGTATTGTTTATATGTTAATGTAATGAACATTCTTCATTCATTTTCATGCATGTTCATGTTTTTGCTTCACAATGAACAATTATAGTATGTCAAACATAGATTGTAGATAGATTCTCTCACATGAACAATCTGACTCTACTTTTTATGTAAGAATTGAGATTAGACTATTCAAGTAAGTAAGCATAGTTTACTTGTCATGATGACATGCCATCTAGTAGGGAATATGCCTTATTTTGATGGGTGTTACAATTTCCAACTTGTAACAACTTAAGTTTCTTATTTTCATCTTGAATTAGCATTATTATTACTTTATTCAAGATTAGGTAATATTAGATTTATCAAGCATGTATGACCCAGAATACATGTTAACTTATATGAATCAGTGTGAATTCTTCTATATGGTGAATTTAGATTAGTCATGAGACTGATTAACTTGTCCTGTATGGTATTTGCTAGCATATGCTCCTAAAACTTGTTTTTTCTCTAGTAAAAGATCATGTTTTTTTCTTGATTTATTCACATAGAATTTTTAAATGAATATAATGTTAAATGATTTAAGTGAGAGATGACAACTCACCTTATGAGTAAATCATTTATGTGGGAAGCTATACTATAACACATATGCATATCAAGTGTGTATAAATGACCAGATAGAGAATAACTTAAAGTGATCCTTATCCTCAAGTGTATGAGTTTTCTCTGTGATCAGATGTGCTTTGGTCACCTTCATACTCTTAGTGACTACTATCTATTATTCAATGGCTTGAAATTAGAGTATCTACTTTGACAAGAGACTGAGATGGCTATGACAATTTAACTTGAGGGAACCTAATTGGGTAGACGTATGGTTTTGGGTTATTAAATAGTGGTATAGAAGGAAAAATGTAGTGATATATAGATACAAAGATGTTGTCATTTGTACTTGATAAAGCACTATATTATTTTGAAGGAAGAGTTAACTCACTGTTTGGTATATTGCATGAGTTAAAGATGTGCTACTACTTAACAAAGGGATTGAAGATAGCTAAACTATAATATATTAGCTAGATTTTGGGGTATCACAGGCATGATTAATGTTCATAGGATCATTTTTGGCTTGATAACTTGAGGGTTATCATGATAACTTGTGGGCTATCTTGTGATCTCGTTTACTTGTGGCATGTAGTTAGATCTGGGTTAAGGAAAAGTCTCCCATGTACACTTAATAGTTGCATGGCAAGATGGTTTCATTTTTATGCCTAGGGTCACATGCCTTTATTGTAAATATGCATAGAGTGTATGAGTTTAGTCTTGTTATTTTCTTGGTTTGGGTTGTTTCATTTGATTGAAATGATTACAAGTTTCATTTAGTGTGAATGGGAACTATTGGAATATTTGAACTAGTAAGCACAAATATCCAAATGTGAGCATAAGATTACACTTGATCAATTTAGTTATTAGTGAAGCTATTAGATATTAGCACTTAAATGGTATATTCTTTATGAACCTTGTCATCAATATTAGTCCACTCTAATTAGTAATTAACAAATCTTATGATGCAATCTCAATCACAAGACAGTTACATGGAATAAGAAAGAAAAGGCTTTCTAAATTCCAACATGTGTTATTTCTCATTTATGGCAGAATTATCGAGAAAAGATAAAGATGTGTCTTTTAGTTCATTCCTTAAGATAATTCAAGCCTATTTGTCATTTAATTGGATTGAATGTGTGAGGAAGAAAAAGTGTGTCTTTTCAATTTCCTATAATATGATTATGTTTAGTTTACTAATAACAAGGTGAAAATTAGCCACACCAATAGTGAGAAATTTATAGAGATTATTATTAGAAATTAAACATGTGTTCATCTCCCACAACCATTGAGGGAGAGAGGAAGAATAAGAGAAAAAACTCTTGATTACTCATTTATGGCATTTAAGCTTAATTACACTTCATTATTATGGGATAATGATGGAATTAAATACTGTGATTATGAATTTTGGGTATGTAACCACTAGGCAACCAAAAGACATGTTTTTTGGGTAATGTAATCGATGTTATTCTATTGGCTCTTAATGCAAAGGTTATACTTGGGTCTCTATTGTGCAAGAGAGAGAGAGTGAATAAGTCTTTCATTTTACTCTTCATAGTGTTAACTTAGTTGCTAATCCTATACATGTTTTTGGGGCTATGTCTATCATCATAGGACTATTTTATGAGATCATTGGATCAAAGGTTTTCTATCCATTATAGCATATCTTGCTTGAAAAAACAAGTGAGTTCATAAATCTCTATATAGATCATTTTTAGTTATTTTTAATAAAAAAGGGAAAGGGGGACGCCCCTTCTAGGGATCGATTAAAGGAAAACTTATGCTAAGAAGTAAGGATCATGAACAGACCACAAAGGGAGAAAAATTAAATTTGTATAATGATTTGAAAAGAAAACTTACAATTTGAAGCTAAACTCTGGAAATGCTCCTAGAAAAAACTGGGAGAGGGGAATGAGCAAGAGTGCTAGAATGTTGGAATTCTAGAATCTCTAAATGCCCTTATGTTTGGGATTTGAAGCCTATTTATTGAACATTTGTAAAATTCAAATTTCAAATTTGGTACAAATTTTAAATTTGCTAAAGTGACCAGTCTTGACAAAAGATGCTAGGGAATCTTTTGACTTCTTTTGAAAGTTGTCAGGGAATCTTTTGTCTTCTTTTGAAAAGATGTCGAGTTGAAAAGCCATTTCATCTTCTTGTGCTGACACTTCATTTGAATTTGAATTTTGGTTTCATTTGGCCAAAATGTCATCTTCATTTTATTCGACCAAAATAGCCTAGTTTTCTTTAACCGATCCTCAAAAAGGCCTTCCCCCTTCCCTTTTGGTATCAGAGCCAAGGGGAAGTAAGGATAGCATGATGAACTAGAAATTATTGTTGTTTCTTGAAGTTTATGTTAATGTTTAAGCATGAAAAGAAATTGGATATGTATGCTGAATAGTTAATGGTAAGTTTTGAGTATATGCTAAATAGCACGTAGTAATTTTTTGAGTATATGGTTGTGAAGCTCACAAGGAAATCTAAGTATATTCTATTAAGCCCGCAGAGTTATTCTAGATATAATGAATGCAAGGTTGTAGTTTCCCTAATAGGCGCTGTTGATGTTAGATTTTGGTTGTGCTCCAAACTCCGGCCAACGGGGGATTCTTTGGGATCTCAAGCCTGATTCTAGTTAACTGATGAAAAGGATGATCGAAAATAAAATGGGATGGCTGGAAGAGTAAATAGAAGACACCAAGTTTAACATGGTTCGGCCAAATCCAGATCTTGCTGGACCCCGGTATGTTTTGTATATATCAGCAGGATTACAAATGGTTTTTGCTCTCTTGTTTTTACAGAGTTCTTTGTACATATATCGTTCATCTCTCTTTTTTCTTTTACCGAGTCTCCTCTTTTATAGGAGGAAGAAGAAGACATACATTAATTATAAGCTACAGTGGTGTTACATCAAATAATAAGTAGAAAAGACAGTTGTAGGCTATAATCCGGCTGCTGCAGTACATAGGCTGTGGAGGTGGGCCCTTTTGTCAGTTATAGACTTCAGGTTGTATCCGTTGCGTAGTATTGCTTCTGCTGTGCGGAGAATCTTATGCCTCTGTGTTGGGGTATAGGGTCCAGACTTGAGACGTTGGTGTAGTGGCAAGGAAGCAACCTTAGTGCTATGAACTATCAGCCAGCAAAGTATAGTTCGTTGAGGAGAAGCTCGCTGGGGTGAGGTTCGCTGATGTGCTTCTGGCGATCTGACGACCCCCTTGCCTTTGGTGATTCCAAGTCTGCTACCTTGTCTTGGGCTGATTTTCGTATACAACATCAGCCCCCAACTCTCAGCTCGTGCAGTCGGCTGGGAGTTTGAAGACCTTTCAAATTTTGATCAGTTAGAAGTGGAATCGTCGTTTCCTTCCCCCAGGTTTTGTTTTTACCAAAGCGAATCCAGTAATTATGACCGCACTAAGTTGAGTCCTTTCCGAGGCCATTAATGCATATGGTTGGGGAGATGAATCTAGACCCATTAGTGAACCGTCCCTTACTCTATTTAAGGGAAAGGCTATCTGCCGGCCTTATCGTTCAAAACAAATTGTGGAATACCTTGATGAGCCACCTTTGAAATTTTGTCCCTTCCTTGAGGTATGTATGGTCTGCTGCATATGTGATTTGGAAGAATCGTCTTCTCCAGAAATGTGGAAGGATCTTATATGGATCCCAGATTATGTCCTCTCAGTCCTGTCGTGAGGCAATTGTTCAGCCAGCCAAGCTCCTAAGGCTTCCTGGTTAGGTTTCTTTAGGAGGAGTAGGTGGTCGAGGGTAGACGGGATACAGCACTGTCGTCGATTGGGCTTTGGAAGAGAAAGTGAGTGGCGTGCTACTCTCAAAACATGGCCATCCACGGCTAGCTTCTTTTCCTTTTCTCTTTTCCTTTTGCTTTCTTTTCTTCTTCTTTTAGTAGAGGTTTCTTTTGCTCCTCAACTAGCTTGTACTCTAGGGTTTTACAGTATATTTCACCTTATTTTGTATTCAGAGCTTTCTGATGTAGATATGCTTCGTTGAGGTCTTTTAATGAATAAAATTGCCTTTTGGTACTTTCTGCTTACTATTTCTATTTTTGGTGTGCGCATTGTTTGATTGTTCTGAGTGGCTTTTATACTTGAAAAATAGAGTAGGAACGTGTGTAAGTAAATTGCAATTTAATCAGGTTTGCATGAGAGCTACGAAACACTTAGTAAAGAGTGACCAATCTTACGATCAAATGTGCATGAGAGCTGCAATTTAATCAGGTTCGCATGAGAGCTATGAAACACTTAGTAAAGAGTGACCGATCTTGTGGTCAGGGCGATCTTATGCCCAAAGGGGTGATCGATCTTGTGGTCGAGGCAATCTTGTGCCTAAGAGTTTATTTTGGAGCGTCTCCACACCTCAACGAGCCCTCAGCTCAACTGGTGAGTTATTATCGAGCGTATCCACGCCTCAGCAAGCCCTCAGCTTAATTGGATAAATGATTACCGTCAATTCTTCTTTGGATTAAGCTATTTATTAAATAATAGATCAGAGCACTAGGCCTTTCGTAAAACTCATAACAAGTCGACAGCATGCAAATGATGGGCATTGCTATCATAACAAAGGAAAATTTAATATTAGTAAACATGTTCAAAAATGCCCATATAATTTATAAATAAATACAAAAGTCTAGAAAATCATCCTGATAGTAGGGGACCGCTCTCACCCGGCGTTCTGCTGATAGGACCCATGTTGTTGCCTGGAAGGCTGCACAACATAATCGTGTAGGCATCCTCTTTTAATGAGATTTTCGATGGTGTCTCACAGTGCCCAACATTTCGAGGTGACATGCCCAAACTCATTGTGGTACTCATAAAATTTTCCTCGACTGACTCTGGACTTGGCGGGAGTCTTCAGAGGTGAAGGTTTTTCGAAGTCTTCCTTGTCCCTCTCCATTGCAAAGATCTTATCTTAAGCATCTGACAGGATACTATAGGTGCTGTGATGAGCCTGGAATAGGGGCCTTTCATTCTTGCCCTTTTTTACCGATTGAAACTCGGGGTTATCGTTCCCACTTCCGTGGTTGCTTCTTTTCTTGCTTGGGGCCAAACTGCCTGTTTCAATTTTTAGTGGATTGAAAGTTTCGTCCCACCTGATCTGCTTTGCAGCCAGCTCATAGAATTCTCCCAGACTGCTCACCGGGGACTTATACAAACTCTTAAATAACTTTTCATCTCTGCGGAGTCCTGCTGAGATGGCAGCTAAAATAGCCTCATCCGAGGGTTTTTCTACATTATTGGCTTTGCACCTGAAGCGAGAGAGATAGTCTTTCAGTGCTTCCTGCTTGCCCTGGAAGACTGTGGCGAGGTGGCATGAGGGTGCGAGTCGCTTCCTCAGTGCTTGATATTGATCGATAAATCTTTCTTGACACTTTTCCCAACTGCCAATGCTATGAGCCGAGAGGCTCTTGAACCACGCTCGAGGGACTTCACCTAGGGTAGCGGGAAAGACGCCACATCTGGCCAAAGGACTATAGGCTTGAAAATCCATCTGGATGTTGAATAGATCCAGATGGTTACATGGGTCGCTGTCTCCATCGTATAATGGGATGGCTGGGACTTTAAGTTTACTCGGCAAGGGTTCTTCCATGATTTCCATAGACAGAGGAGTCTACTCCCCGAAGCACCCTTGGCTATCCTGGGTGCGGGAGTGCTCCTCTAAACACTTGACTCTTTGAAGGAGGCCTTCCACCATGCTACCTAAGCCCCCCAGGTCCTGACCAGGGATCTAGTGGCTTGGTCCATCATCCTGACCATATGGATGACGATTCGAGACCTACTCTCGGTTGATCTCTCCGAAACGTTCAACCTCAGGTATGGTGGGTTCAGCCTATGCTTGCACATTCTGGGCTTATGCTTCTACTAGCATCGTGACTGTTTTAGTCAATTCCTCCATCATATGCTCGAGTCTTTCCTGATGCTGGAGCCAGATTTGCGGTTCTTCAACGCTACCAGTAGTGAAAGCCAGTTGCGCCAAGCTGGCTGGAGGGAGGCCAGTGATTGCTCTAATTATAGGAGCGGTGGATGAATCTGTTATTGAAACATGACCGTCCGGGGTTTGGCATTGTGCGTTCGAGGCCCTAGTAACTCTTCCTCTAGCCATCATAATGAAAGGTTAACCAGAATAGGTGAGATCCCCATAAACGGCGCCAAAGATGTTGACATTGGATTTTGGTTGTGCTCCAAACTCCAGCCAACGGGGGATTCTTCGGGATCTCAAGCCTAATTCTAGTTAACTGATGAGAAGGATGATCGAAAATAAAATGGGATGGTTAGAAGAGTAAATAGAAGGCACTAAGTTTAATGTGGTTAGGCCAAATCCAGATCTTGCTGGACCCTACGTCCACGGTATGTTTTGTATATATCAGTAGGATTACAAATGGTTTTTGCTCTTATTTTTACAGAGTTCTTTGTACATATATCGTTCATCTCTCTTTTTTCTTTTACCGAGTCTCCTCTTTTATAGGAGGAAGAAGGAGACATACATTAATTACAAGCTACAGTGGTGTTACATCAAATAATAAGTAGAAAAGACAGTTGTAGGCTACAATC
>JANHAO010006920.1:0-20755 GCA_026873985.1 Saraca asoca
AATATCTTCACCATGCTTGAATCAAAATACTTGAAAAATAAATTCAAACACACTAAAACATATTGTCAGCTAAAAATTGCTTTTTCAACATTCAAAACCAGTATAGCTTAGAGTATCACTGATCTAATAAACTCTAAGGCTAATAGTAGTCTTGATAAATTTTTTGCAGGGATGTCGAAGGATGCTAAAGGAATATCTCACCTCATTTCAATACTATAATTGTGGAAATTAAAGACCTCAATGAAAGTGTGACAATGCAAAAGATTAGTTCCAGCCTCTGATTGGGACACTTCTCCCATCCTTAGCAAAATGGCTCGCACTATCCCTTTCAGAGATGTTAACTTGATCAGAAAAATACATAAATGTCGAGCAAGTGGAAATTACTTAAAGGTAGGTTGAAAGAAATCAGATGGATGGCATTTAACCCAAGGATATAGGGTTCTAGTAGGTGAAAGCACCATCCTACAGGCAATTTAACAACTATAAATTGTTGAATACACCAATTCGTCATATTGTTCAGGATGTATGGGTAGTTGATTTGATGAAGTTTCCCCCGAAAGTGAAGGAAGTTTCCTCTAGTAGACAAATCAAAATTTTATAAAATTCACCATGACTACAAGCATCACATTGATGATTATGTAACACTGAAAGATGAAATATATACTTTGATAAGAAGGGGGCACCTTTCCAAGTATAAGAAGTTTCGAGGGAAGAGTGATGATAGAGTGAATGATAAGGTAAAGGAAAAAGACTATTTGCTACGATCTACTTGGGTAGAGGGAAAGTAGATAGTGTGTGAGTCTTTGGTCCTAGGAAAGGTAGAGACCATTGTGGGAGACTTCTCTGAGGAGTGCCAAAAAAAGGCACTTCCTGACAGTGATGGTTGTAAGGGGAAAAAAGAGAAGAGAACAATATAAGCTTATCTATTTCACAAAGAAGGATTTCACTGACATTGACTAAGACCACGATGATCCAATGGTGATCTCAATAGTGGTCCATAATTTCACAATCAAGAGGACACTAGTTAATCGGGGAAGTTCTACTAATATTTTGTATTTACATGTTACTAACACTTTTAATATCCAAAAAAGCATGTATAAACCTTATATAGGTATTCTGATTGGTTTTATAGGGGCAAGTCCAGGTGGAAGGGATAGTAACCTTAAGGATAACTATGAGTGCTTGGCCATTGATGAAAAATCTTGATGTTAGTTTGTTTGTTGTGGCTACCATAAATAGTTCTTACAATGCAATCTTAGGTCAACCATCCTTAAACCAAACTGGAGCCATAGTTTCTAGTCTACACTTACTGATGAAATTTCTAATAGTAGAAGGAATATGGGAAGTCCATGCTGATTAGTAGGTGGCCCATAAATGTTACATAGCTAGCATGGTCAAGATCAGAGAAAGCACAAGTGGAATGAAATAAGTTGTCATTAACCTATCCAATAATGAGTGCCAAATGGTGGACTCGACCAGAGCCAAGATCAGATTTGGAGGAAGTGCATGTCTTTGGCAAGAATGATGAAAGAGTGATAAAAATCATGGTAGACCTTACAAAGAACGATAATGCCTAACTAGTTAGGTTGTTGAAAGATTACATTGAAGTTTTTACTTGGATGCCTATGGATATATTAGGAATTAACCAGGGTATAGGTTGCCGTAAGCTATCAATAGACCTTAGTACAAAGCCCATACAACAGAAGAAAAGAAACCATGGTGCCAAGTGATCAGAGGTGATAAAGGAGGAAATAGAAAAATTGTTGAATGTAGGTTTTATCAAAGAGGTCCTACACACAATGTAGTTAGCCAAAGTGGTCCTTGTCAAAAAAGCCAATGGAGGATAAAGAACGTGTGTTGATTTCATAGACCTTAACAAAGCATGCCTAAAAAATGCATATCTGCTTCTTGACATTGACTAATTGGTTGTCAATGCTTCGGGCTTTGAAATCCTACATTTCAAGAATGCATTTTTAGGGTATAATTAGCTAAGGATGCACACTAGGGATGAAGATAAAACAATGTTCATAACTATCAAGGAGTATTTTGTTACAAAATAATGTTGTTTGGTCTTAAGAATGTAGGTTTGACAAGGCTATCAAAGTTTTATAACTATGTTCAACAACTTATTGACAATTTATCCTACTTCATCAATCTCACCAACTAGGAAATCACGTAGAGAAATCACTTGACATGTTAATTGGGTTGGTCATTGTTTGCGAGTCAACCAGAGAATTGTTAATGTTAAGTACATGATATTCAATCAGCTTTACAAAGAAAAGGTCTAGATTCAAGCATTAAAAGCCATTTTTATGCTTGCATTTGTTTCAGAGAGAAAGCTAAGAAGGGAATTACCAAAAAAAAAGCTAAGAAGGAAATTCCTAAGAGTCTTGAGGCATTGAAGGCAATGGAAAACAAATTTAAAGTATACCCACTTGTAAATTTAGATCACCATCCATTAAAGGTGGTTAGAGGTATAAGAAAAGTGATTTATATCCTAATTTCATTATTTAGAAAAGTGCTAATTTCCATGTATGGTCTAGAATTGAAACAAAGCTCAATGATTTCAAGATTAATGGTGTTCATTAGATCTGATAGAGAAAAAATAATTATCGTTGCAACAAACACAGCCTTGATGTTGCCATTTGCTCCTTTTATAGATGTAGTAGAAAAATGAGTAAATGGATAAATTTGTTCATGAAAGATTTGTTTGACATCAAATTAGTTTATATGTTCTGACATCATTAGTCTTGATTAATAGAAGGATTCAATTGATGTTAGAATAAAATTTTTGACTAATTTAATGTTAAGTTAGTCTTTTAAGGACGAATTTTTTCATTTACTTTGAAAAAATTGATGCCAAAGCTTATGTGCAAATAGTAAAGAGGAGATGAGAGAAATTGCATAGCAATATTAAGGGGTTAGAGGAAGGATTAGATTGTGACATAACCCAAAGTAAACTTGTCTAGGCTACAGTCGAATGACCTCATATCTTTGTCAAATGACTCTAAAAATAGGCAATTAAATCACATTGACATGAATAATCCAAATTAGCTAGGTGAGGCTAGAAGATGAAAGCTACAATCAAATGACTAGGAATTTCAAGTCAATTGACTAAGGCGATAGAGTTAATTACCAAACATGCCCAAGACGAGTCAACTTTTCGATAATTCCCATGAGAATTGATGTGATCAAAGACAAGCACAAATGACATGATTACATCATCAACTGTTTGGTGAGAATCTCACTCATGGTATCAATATGCTAGAAACATGTGGACACTTCCCATTCATCCAAAGGCATGCCAATTGGCATGATCATCACCTATATAAGCACCAAGGTATTCCCTTTTCGAGAGCATCTACACTACTATTTATTGAAACTTTGCTTGGGGACTAAGTTGAGCATTAGAGTGTATTTGATGGACCACTTTTTGTTATATATGACTAATCCTATTATTTGTGTAGATCATTGTTCCAATAGTTTCCACCTTTTTGGTTGATCGATTCTTTTTAGAAGAAGAGTTTCATTTAGCATCATTTGCAACTTTCCCTGCCACCAAAATGTCATGATACTCCTATTCCCCTTCTACTTATGCTCCATCCTTGGAGGAGCATCGTCACTATGAAAGGGCTCAAGATGAACCTTGTCAAGACCAAGTGACAGAGAAAGCTCGCAGGATTATTATAGAGCTTGAGCATGACACACTGGTCTAATAAGTCTACTAGTTACAGGCTCTCCATCCTACACGCCCCTGCTATCACCCTATTCATTGAGCCCTATCCTTATTAAGGTAAACCTAGTCTTTGCCACTTTTTCCTTACCCTCAACTAACTTTAGCTTATAACCCACTTGCACTATAGAACTACTAGTTGCACCAAACACCTACCTAATCGGAGCAAATCCTAAACTTAGCCATTTTTCCTCTATCAAACACCTTTGCCAATCTAGTATCAAATCATCAGTATTTCCAAACACAAATCCTTCCAAACTAAAACCTAACCACCTAGCCCCTACCAATTGTCACCATGGCTCCACCATGCATGGCTAATGTTCACCACCATTCCAAAATCATATGAACGATATAACCCACTGAACCTGGCTACCAACCTTACCCAAAGTTTCATACCATGAAGATAGCCACGCTTTCTTAATGGTGGTATTTTCCATTGTATTATCTAACCATTTCAAGCCATAAACCTACATTAACCCTTATGATGGACTATTAAACCCACAGGAGCATCTGGAATCATTTAGAGTATCTATGCTATTGTCAAGGGCCCCGGACACCATCATATGCCATGCATTTTCTACTACTTTAAAGAAAGTTAGCTTTTGTTGGTTCATAGGGCCTACCAAGACAGTTGGTTGACAATTTTTTACAATGGGCCATGGCATTTTCCACTTGCTTTGTAATAAGTAGAGCACCCAAGAAGACATCAGCAACCTTGGTAAATTTCTAGTAGATATGATATGAGACACTGAAAGAATATCTTGCCCATTTCAATGCTCTAGCCTTGGAAATTAAGGACCTCAACAAAGGTGTGGTGGTACACCAAATTAGTTTTGGCCTCTGATTAGAACACTTCTCCCTATCCTTGACTAAATAGCTCACATTGTCCCTTTTAGAGCTGTTAGCTCGATTGAAAAAATCCATAAATGTCATGAAAGTGGAATTCACTCAAAAGCAAGTTGAAAGAAATGAAATGAAAGGCATACAATGTAGGGATAGAGGGCCTTAGCAAGAGAGAGCACCACCCCATGGGTGATTTAATAACTATGATATACTAAATATGCTAATTAGCCATATTATTTAAAGTGTATAGGCATTTGATTTGATGAAGTTTACTCCCAGAAGTGAAGGAAGTTTCTTTTAATAGATAAATCAAAATTTTGTAAGTTTCACCATGATTATGGGTATCATACTAATGATTGTGTAATGCTGAAAGACAAAATAGAGACTTTGATAAGAAGGGGCACCTCTCTAAGGACAAGAAGTTTTTGGAGGAGAGTGATGATAGAGTGAATGATGAGGTAAAAGAAAGAGATTGTTTGTCAGAATCCATTCAGGTGGAAGGAAAGCAAACAAAGGGCAAGTGTCTAGTCCTTGGAATGGTAGAGACCATCATGAAAGACTTCATTGGAAGAGGAACCTTCAAGAAAACTACAAAAAGGCACCTCTAGATAGTGATAGCCGTAAAGGGAAAAAAGAGAAAAGAACAATATGAGCCTATCTGTTTCATGGAGAAGGATTTTAGTGACATAGATCGAGACCTAGATGATCCAATGGTAATCTTGACAGAGGTCCAAAACTTTATAGTTAAGATGATACTTGTTGATTAGGGAAGTTCTGCTAATGTTTTGTATTTACATGTTGGTAACACTCTTAATGTCCCAAAAAACATGTACAAACCTTATACAGTTATTCTAATAAGTTTTACAGAGGCAATTCTTGCTAGAAGGGACAATAACCTTGAGGATAACTTTGAGTACTCGATCGTTGATGAAAAATCTCAATGTCCATTTTTTGTCATGGCTACCCTAAATAGTGCATACAATGCAATCTTAGGTCGATTGTCCTTAAACCAAATGAGAGCTATTGTTTCCATCCCACACTTACTGATGAAATTTCTAATAGTAGAAGGAATATGAAAAGTCTAAGCCAATTAGTAGTTAGCCCGTAGATGTTACATGGCTAGTTTGGCCAAGAACAAAGAAAGCACAAGTGGAACAAAATAGGTGGTCATCAACCCACCCAATAATGGGTGCCAAATGATGGACTCAACCCTATTGGATGTTAGGCAGGATAATCTAAGTTGATTGAAGCCAAGATTGGATCTAGAAGAAGTGTATATCTTTGGCAAGAATATTGAAAGAACAATAAAAATCATGCTAGACCTTGCATAGGAGGATAATACTTAGCAGGTTAGGTTGTTGAAAGAGTACATAGAAGTTTTTGCCTGGATGACTATGGATATGCCAGGAATTGACCCAGGCATAGCTTGACACAAGCTATCAATAAACCCCAGCATAAGGCTAGTACAACAAAAGAAAAGAAATAACAGTGCTAAGTGATAGAAGGTGATAAAAGAGGAAAGAAAACAACCATTGAACGATGTAGGTTTCATTAGAGAGGCCCTACACACAATGTGGTTAGCAAATGTGGTCTTTGTCAAAAAAGCCAATAGAGGATGGAGAACATGTGTTGATTTCACAAACCTTAACAAAATGTGCCCAGAAGATTCATATCCACTTTTAAACAGGTTAACAATGCTTCAGGCTTTGAAATCTTGAATTTTGGGGACACATTTATGAGGTACAATTAGTTGAGGATGCATGTCAAGGATGAGGAAAAAACAACATTCATAATCGATCAAGGAGTATTTTCTTACTAGGTAATGCCTTCCAATTTTAAGAATCCAGGGGTGACATATCACAGAATGATGAATAAAGTGTTCTTGGAGTAGATAGGTGGGAATATGGAGATATATGTGGATGGCATGCTAATTAACTTAAAGAGTGCATAACAACATTAGGTAGACTTAGAGGAAACATTCTATGTGTATTGGATAGGTTGAATCAAAAGAAATGCACATTCAGAGTAAGGGCAAAAAAAATTTTAAGCTTCATGTTGACCGAACAGGGGATAGAGGTTAAGTGCTAAGCAATCATTGACATGAAAAGCCTATCAATCATAAAGGAGGTCCAAGAGCTAAATGGTAGAATTGTTGCCCTTATACACTTCATGTTCAGGACATCTAACAAACATGCTCCTTTCTTTAAATTACTTTAAAATGTTAAAAATTTTGAGTAGACTGATGAATATGAGAAAGCTTTCGATGAGTCATATGAGTACTTAGTCACGCTACTTATACTTTCTTAGCCATAGCCCAGCAAGACCTTGTACCTGTACTTGTACTTGGCAGTGGCTTCAGTGAGAGTAAGCTTAGTCCTTATTTAAGAACCCTGGGGAGAACAAAAACCAATTTATTTCACAAGTCAAATGTTGCATAGAGTAGAAACAAGGTATCAAAAAATTTAGAAATTGGCCTTTGCTTTGCTAATAGCATCCAGGAAGCTAAAGTTGTATTTCTAGAGCCATCATGTTGTTGTCCAAAAGGATAACTCAATAAAATAGGTATTACATAAACCTGATTTTACTAGTCAATGAGTTGTGTGGGTAATAGAACTTTTCAAGTATGGCTTGTGTAAGAAGCAAGGAAAGATGGGAAGCCACAAGTGCTAGTGGATTTCATGGTCGAGATGGCAAAGGTGGAAGATGTTGAGCTAGGAGACTAGGAGTGAGCTTTGTATGTTAATGGCTCATCAAATGGAAGAAGCAGTGGGATAAGCATAATTTTTTAAGGACTTAGTGATTTAGTGTTGGAATATTCATTAAAATTTGATTTCAATGCAACAAATAATTGAATAGAGTATGAGGCACTGATAGTAGGGTTAAGGTTGATGAAGGAGGTAGGTGTGCAATCCATAAAAGTTATGAGTGACACTTAATTGGTAATCATTAAAATGAAAGGAGATTATGAAATTAAAAAGCCAATGCTAGTGAAATATGTTGGTATAGCAAAATGCTTGCTGGAAGAATTCAAATATAAGTTAACAAGGATCCCTCGGGCAAAAAATGATCAGGCAGACACATTAGCCAAGTTGTAAAGCATAAAAGCAACTGTAAACAATTGAATGATGATACAAGAAACATTTAAAGCACACTACATAGAAGAAGTAATATGTGTTAAGTAAGAGGAATCTTGGATGACTATGATCATGTCATTCCTAAAAGAAGGGCATTTTCCAAAAGATAAAAAGGAGCCTAGGAAGGTGGATCGAAGATCGACACATTTTTTCTTAGAAGGAAGTGAGCTATATAAAAAAGGTTTTGTTCTTCCATCTCTAAGATACTTATGGCCAAATGAGGCCAACTATCTTTAGAGAGTTACATGAAGGGATATATGGAAGCTATATGGTGGGTATGATAGTCACGTTGAAGGCTATTTAGTCAGGATATTTTTGACCCAAGATGAAAGAAGGAAGCAATTGAGCCAGTACAAAGATGCAAAAAGTGCCAAAAATTCACCAAAGTCCAAAGATAACCAACAATAAGCCAAATACCTATAATCTCTCCATGGTCATTTGACCATAGGGAATAGATCTATTACGATCATTCTCAATTACTTTGAGCCAGTTAAAGTATGTGTGATGGTGATCGAGGTAGAGCCTCTCATGACCATAACTTCAAACAATATGCAAAAATTCTTCTCAAAATACATCATCTATGGGTAAACCTCCTCACAACGTTACTCTAGCTTATAAGACTCACTAACAACTCTTTGTAGGTACAGTCTTGCGATGACGATTGTATTTGACAATGGAAAATAATTCACAAGCAATAGCTTTAAAGACTTTTTTTACAAAGGTATATTAACAACTTGACACTATTATTAGATAACTAAACATCTCATTTCTTCTTATTAAAAGCTGGGGATCAAGTTAAAATTCACATATGTTGAGCACCCCTAAACGAATGGGCAAGCAGAGCTAGTTAATAGGATTATTCTTATAAGATTGAGGAAAAGGCTAGATGATGCCAAAGGAACATGGGCAGAGGAACTACCATGCATCCTATGGTCTTATAAAATCACTACTCATTCTGCCACAAGGAAAACTTCATTTATGTTTGTATATAGGAGAGAACCCATGCTCCCGATTGAATTAAGACAATATTCTGATTGAAGGGAGCATTATGAACAAGAAGAAAATAAGGAAAGAAGAAAAGAAAGGTTGCACATATTGCTGGAAGTAAAGGACACCACTCACCTCTATAACAAGTGATATAAAAACCAAACAGCCAAGGTTGCCAACAAAAAGATCAAGAAAAAGGAGTTTGCAGAAGGCACATTGGTTATTCGGTGGCCTGACGAACCATGAAAAATACAAGGGGGAAGCTAGTAGCATCCTAAGAAGGCCCTTTTAGGGTATGAAACAATTTGTTGAGTGGTGCGTACCACCTTGAAACTATTTAAGGGAAACTCTTCCCACATACTTGGAATGCAACGCACCTTAAATTGTACCATGTGCAAGTTTGAAGTCTAGTCGATTAATGAGTAATGTAATTAAAAAAAAGTTGATATATGAAATGGAAATAAGGATTATTTGTCATCTACTCAAATGAATATCATTTTATAAGTCTGAGCAGTCCCCTAAGCCTAAGTAGTCTTCTTGGTACTATTTAGACATAAGCAGTCCCCTAAATATTGAAAATTGGAGTAAATTCAATGTTTGGGTTTGAACGACCCCATAGTAGGAAATGTGACCTCAATAGGGGGTGAAAAGAAATCTAGGAAGCTCTTGTGGATACATAAACTTAGGAATGGATAGACAACCCATTGAAGACTAAGAAAAGTAAAATAAAGATTACTGGCAATACATGTCGCTTGATAAAAATACATAACAAGAGAAATGTTGGAGGCCAAGTTGGAAGGAAAATGGATACAAACAAAAAATAGCTCATTCATATTTAAAGGTCGAACGATCAGAGTAGTTTAGATTACAACATTAAAAAAGGTAAAATGACTAAGCCCGTCCAAGCTCCTTCAAGATCTTTTCCAAAGATCTATCCTTGTCAATCTTTGAAATGCCAATGACTGAATTAGGATTGAAGTGTTTAATTTGATGAATGGCCTAGTCAAGCCTTGTCCAGAACATGGGACAGAGAGGCTACTCATAACTTTTGAACTTGGTGATGGCTATCGAGACTAGCAAAGATAATATACAGAACTATATAAGCATATAACAAGGGTGAGTTTAGGTTGAATCATATATATTGGAGATTAATTCAATGTATTAATAGAAAAGATAGGGTGGTTGGATGATTAAATATTTAGAATTAGAAATTAAACAAATTGCAATAACATAAACAAGGGAATCAAAATTAAAAGGGAAAATCTAATGAGAAAGGCTTCAATATAAGGGACTCACACTCAATTTAGTGGCTGATCATTGACATAAATATTTCATTCCTTTTTTTATTGCTTAGCCAAGAATCAAATCATGCATAGAACCTAACCAATTCTTACTAATTTCTCTTAATTTAGCTAACCAAGGTCATCACCTAATTAACCTTCATTACTTAATTGATTAAAACCCAGCACCTTAACTAATTCAACAATAGCATTAGGACCAGAAAATACCAAGATTGATTAAAAAACACACTTTACTAGCAAATTCATTAATCACCCTAAATTTTTCTAGGATAGTTGACCAAGTACCAATGCACAATCAAAAACCCTATTGCTATTCAAATCAAATATTCATAAACAACTTTGATTATAGAAGTTTAGCTAGTAATTAATCATAATAGATAATTAATTAATTGGCCATCTTAACTAATCATCCAAAGTAATTAATTGAATTAAATTAGAGAACTAATGAAATCAAATTAGGAACAAATCAACAATATAAATAGGTGTCACAATCAACAAGAGAATTGAAATAGAATTTCTCTTAGATTGAAAAAAAAAATACCTATAATTACAAAAGAAATAAAAATAAAAATAAAAGAAAAGAGAAAAGCTGAAAGGAACTAGTGTTCTTGGCCTAGGAGAGCTCTTCCTTTATTACAAAAGTAAGATAAAATAAAAAAGACTTCTAAATGACTACTGCATTCACTTTTTTATGCTCTGCACTTTTCCTCTCACTTTGGCTACTAATTAGGGTTAAATGGAGGTACAATTGGACCTGAGTCTCTTCAAAGAAGTTATAACCCTACCTCTTAGAAACCTAATGGCCCTAACCTTGCTCAAAAATTTGATTTGTAGCTTAATTTATGGGCCAAAAATTGAAATAGTTTTGCAGAATAGTCCAACCCATAACAAAGTTTGTCACTTAGATTTATAACCCTAAAATGAAATCAAAATGGTGTGTTTTGACCATATACCCTTCATGAAAGTTATAATGGTGGATCTTAGCTATCCAACAAGCTAGGGTTGCACCAGAATGAGGTCTGCAGCTCTAGATATGATCAAAATATCGAGACTGGTTCTAAGTTAGTAGGTTAGCACTCTATTCTAGCTTCTTAACTAAATTTGACCTTTGAAATGTTTGAATTGGGCTATAGATTCTACATCAGATTTATAAAGCATGCTTTTAGCTTTCCAAAGACATAAGAATCACCAAAAACTAAAGTCCAAGACTCAAGATACACTAAATAGTACCAAATTACCAAATTAATCCAACTAAGTTCAAAATCTGGTCAATTCAAAAAACCAATTACAAGTATCCAATTTAGAACAAAAGCATGAGAAAAGATTAGTATAGAAAGGATATAAATGCATATAAACTATATTCATCAAATTTTCCCACACTTAGCTCTTGTACATCCTTGGGTAAGACACCAAAACTAAACCAAACTAGAATCAAAATAAAAAATCTAACATTTTTCTTTCAACAATGTTAAGAATTCAAAATCAAAAGCAAGATAAAAACCAAAATTTCAAGGGACATAGTATAGTATGAAGCACATTTTTGACCACTCAGAACTCAATATTAACTAGCAAAGCAATTTTATTCAAAATGAAAGTAGATGAGATTGGTAAACCTCATAAAATAAACTCTTTATGTAATTTTCTTAGTGTTTAAGATAGGCAAGTATTTTACTCAATTTTAATCCATGAAAATGCACTACTATAAGCTTGCTTATCATCTAATCTCTACTACTCAAATCACACACATAACATAGGACTTCTCAAGGGTTGAAATATAGCCAAGGGACAAGGTAAGAAAAGGAATATTAAGGATATGAAAGCACAAAACTAAGGAAATTAATAGAGCATTGTGGCATATATTCAAATAAGCAAAGGAACAATTAAAAGCAAAATCTACATAAGAAATTTTGACATTTATCACTTTTCTTTTTCTCTTTCTTTTTCTTCACTTTCTTTTATTTGGTTTTCTTTTTCTTTTATTTCTTTTTTTGTCTCTTTTTTCATTGTTATGAATCACATTTGCCTTTTCACTAAACAATTAGGACACCCCTATACTTGTTCAAGAACCCACCCTACCAAGGACTTAAATGCTCTACTAGTTGCTATGGTTTGGAAAAGGTAAAGACATTCAAGGCTTGACTTTCTAATGGACTACATAACCAAAAAAAAAGTTCAATTAGGCTCAAACGGGCTCAACAATGGTACATTATAAGGTTGTCCAAAAAGACAAAGTGGCTCAATCGAATAATCTTAATCATATTCATGCATGAATGTGCCAATCTAATCTTAAAAAGATTCAAAGCAAGTTTTAGAGCAACAATTTCATGAAATAAAGTCACACACAAGAAAGAAAAGGAACTTGATAAAAATGGTCGGTAATGGCTCAAAATCTCACAAGTTATAAGTCTACCAAAATTAATCTATAAATATTTCAAACTCCACCACTATGCTAATCAAATTCAAAGATCAAAAGACAAGATAATTTGTTCAATTATACTATACAACCGTCAAAATCAATTGCAACTTACTTAAGACCTAAACAAATTTATCATCATCAAACACATAATTAACAAAATAAACACAATTCTTTCTATTAAACACAAACAAAATAAAAAGCAAATCAAAATAATCTTAAAGTCTCCTCCCAAACTTAAATTTTACATTGCCCTCAAAATAAGCACAAAATCATCAATAAATTATAGAAATATAAAAGAAAATAGGTAGGGAAAGAGTGTAAATGCTTGGATTGCCTCTTAAGATGCACTTTTGTTTAATGTCATTGGCTCAATAGAGCATTGGTTATCTTGAATCAAATATGAATATTGACAGGAACCATTTGATGGGAGAAGATGATATGTACAACTCCTTGAAATCTAGGTTACTTAGAACTAGAACTACAATGATGACTACAATACTGTTGTTATCTCTTCAAAATTAGAATTTCACTCAATTAATTCATCAATTCTCTTTAAGCCTTCACACATTACAACTTCAAATGCATCAAGTTCAGCTTTGCTATCCAACTAAAATACATCTTGTATTGAGAAATCAATAAAATTAATAGACAAAATGGAATAATCATCAGTAGGGTATTTCATAGACATAAATATATTAAAAATTACTATCACTCCATCCAATTCCATGCTAAGTTTGCCATCATGAATATCAATTATTGTCTTAGTTGATTTGAGGAGTTTATTTTTTCCTTTTTCTTTCTCTTTTTTTTCTTCGATTAGTTTGTGTATGAATAATTAACTTTTTTTTCTTTTTCCCTTTAAATAAGGCATATGCATAAATCCTTTAACGAGAGAATAATGGATGCACTTGATGTGTGTGTATTGACTTGTAGGCTACTTTTGATGTATGTGTTATTTTGTTGCAAGCAATGCTAGCAACTTCAATAATGATGTTTTGTTGTAAGCAATCCTAACTGCTTCAAAAATAATGTTGTCTTGTTGCAAACAATCATACCAGCTTTAATAATAATGTTACTTTTTCCTTTTTCCCTTTAAACAACACATATAGATCCTCTAAACAAGAGGACATCTTCAACAGGACAATTCGAACAGCTTCAACAATAATGCTACTTGTTTCTTCTATCGATCCCAATGTTCTTTCTAATGTTTCTCTAAAAATGTAACTTGGAACAAGCTTTTGTATTTTATTAAAAAAATGAATAAAAATGACGTCAATTTTTAACACAAACCAATAACTTTAACACAATCTGAAGAAATTTTTAAAGCAATTTTTGAAGTAATTAGATATTATTAATATGGAAAATAATTCAATTATTGAAATATTATTTAATAGACAAAATAATTCAAGTATTTAAATATTATTTGATTGACAAAAATTTTTAGAAAATAATTAGCCTTGAGCAAATTATTTGTAAAAATATAATAATATATTATTATCCAAAAAATAATAAAATTAGTTAAAAAAAATTCAATTTGGGTTGTCTCATAAATACTTTGAAAATTAATACGTTAGTTTTCATAAAAAAATCAATGTATAAACACAATGAGAAAAAAACAAATAAAAAATTTAATGCGGGAATAATATGAAGCCATATTGGTGTTTTCATAGATATGATGAAAATTAATATGTCAATTTTATTAAAAAAAAAATCAACATCTTAAGTTTATATGTTAGTTTATTATAAAAATCGAAATAGATGCATGAGTATAGCCATTGGTTCCTTATTAATAATCGATATCTAAAGTCTAGGCTACTTCACAAACATACCTATTCTTCGCCCTTTTCTCATTTATTTTCCGCTATCTGAAACATTTAGAAAATCATTCTTAAACCTTTGTTGCATTTTTCTTCACTATCTTTGTTGTCTTCGATCATCACATTTCAAGTCCATCTCTGATTGAGGTAGGGAACTTCGTTCTTCTTACACTATAGTTGTTTCTTCCTTGCTAAGTTATATCAGTGTTTTTTATATATTTTTTTTAGCTTTGTATTTTTCTAATGGTTTATATTTTAAGTTTTAGCTTTTTTTCTCTTTTATTTCCTAGTTTGTATATCGAAATGATTTCGATTAGGGTTTAATTTTTTATTGTATTTCTTGGGGTATATTGTCTGGTCATGTATACTCTATTTTGCATCACTTGCAGAGTGCTTAGGAATATGTCTAAGATTTTCCTTGTAATCTATGTAGTAAAAACTAAAACCTGGAACATGATCATTTCTCATTCAAAATAATCAAATGCAATTATAAAAATTGAAACTTGGAACATAATCTACATAGTATGTAATCTTGGAACGTTCACATCGTTTCTGTGCAAACATTCAGAATTTTTATTAGTTATCACTTTGTTTCTAATATATGACAACCTTTTGTATATAAAATGAATAAATAGAAATAAAAGTGATATAATAGTTTTGGGAGGTTAACTTTTTTTTTCTTTTTTTCCTTTTAAACAGCCATATAAATCCTTCTCAGCATATTGGCAAGAGTACGAGGGGTGCTACTATTATAAGGGAAATAACCTTTATCCGCAATAGAGGACAGAAGATGAAGGTTGACTTTAATGCTAAGAGTTAGGCAATTGGGGATAGATCATTAAAATACAAGAGTTATTGGAATGTTGGCACACATGAAAGTGTCAATGAATATTAAGCAATGGAAAAAAAAGTACCAAAACATATCAAGGAGAACATTTGGTAGGATGTTTTGCTATATATTACTTATCTCCAATTTTCATTTAAGAATTTTATAACTATCTTCTTAGAATAATTGTATATAAGTATAATCTATGTGTTTGTTGTCTTGTAGACCATATTTGATATTGATGCAAGGAAGAAAAAAGAATTTTTAAAACTTGCGTGTCAGTGGTGAAAGGACTTCAAAAACTAGTTGACAAGGGATCATAACTTCCTCAATCAACAAGTGTGGGATGATTTTGTGAAACAATACCAATCCAAGGCTTTCAAGTAAATTTGGCTATCTTATCTTATAGTTTTCAACTATATATTATGAGTAATTTGACCATCTTATCAATTATTATTTTTATCAATGGGGTATGAGTGCAAACAATAGGGGGAGACAAGCAAAAAATAAATATAAACATAGGTTATCTCATGACCATGTGAAGCTTGAGCAAGCTTTTATGAAGAAAAAGTTTTCATAACAACAAGTTTTTAATTGATTCGATTCACAAGTAATTTCCATATCTCGGCATGAATTATGGAAAAGAGTCAAGGTCAACACAAAAGGTGAATATACAACCGAAGAAAGCCAGATAGTTGCCAAGAAAATTGTAAGTAATTTACAAGTGTTGATTGCTTAAGTAATTATAAATGTTAAATACTAATAAATATTCTTAATAGTATAGCGACCCATGGAGATTTTACTCTATCCAGAAGGATAGTTATATTAATAGTTGTGTTAGGAACTTAAGAGCATTTCGGCTATGTTAGGGGGTTAAGGAGGAATGGGTCTTAAAGCCTATTTTGGAGGATCATCAAAGCATCTCCAAGGATCATCACTTTATGTGGAGGATCTTATTGCAAAGATTATTGCTCAAATGACACAAAAGGTGAAAGAGGAGATCATTGCTCGAGTGACATAGAAGATGAGAGAGGAGACTTGGGTCGATATGGAAGAAATCTTTGATCGGAAGATGGTGGCCTATATTCAAAAGATAGGTCACTCAGTGACCCCAGGGCCCATAGATGATAAGGTAGAGATGCACCTTCCTCCTTTGCCTAGCAGTGTGAAAGCTAACTACTTGGGAGACCCCAACCCATTTGCAGAGCTATTGAAGGTAAATGACTATCACTAAAAGCTTAAGCTTTTTTTATTATGTAAGTAGTTTCTAATATTTTCTATGAAATATAGCATTATAACTTTTACAATTTAGTTTTTTTTGTCTATATAGGAAAAAGCCAAATTTCTTCTAGTTCTAGTCCTCGAGGAACATACAGTGACATATGGAAAGGTTTTCCATAGTCACACCCTCCATTGCCAACAATTATCGGGCTATTAAGCAAAGTCATCGTTAACACCCCCTAGATTAGAGTGCAAAACTATAGTCATTAATAGATGAACTATGTACAATAGGCCAAGCAATTGGGACTTACATTGCATGGCTAAAGAGTCTTATCACTTTGGTTATAGAAGTATCATTTTCTATATAATAAGTAATTTTTTGAAAGACCCAATTTTACTATATTTCTAATATCTAAATTTCATAATCTTATGCATATCAATTAGGCATCTTATCAAGAAAAGAGTGAACAAAAGGGGGAGGAGGCCAAAGAGGTTGAGAGTAAGTACACTAAGAAATTAATAACTTAACCAACTTAACTTACTCAAACCTAATAGATGCCTCTTGTTGAAACAAGGAAAAAAGTTATCTATTGTGGCTAAGAAGATGGTGAATGATGATTTCATCCAGGTTCATATGAATGCCGAGGTCTTAAAAATGAATGTGCAATTTTTGTGACCAAGGATGACATCATGCAATTCTTAGCCATGAAAGAGATAAATATATTTTGCATCCAAGTTTTTGAAATGTGAGTTTAGCTTTAACTTCTAATTCATAATTTTATTTATATTATACATTTCAAAGTATTTTGTTAACAATCTCCTTTATTTTCTTGTAAAGGCTTCTACATTGTAACTGTGAGATCAAGAGACTGGATGCTAGATTTTTATGTCTACAATTACTTGCTCTAGTAGGCTCCTCCTATAGCAAAAAAACAACATACATCACAAGAGTCCTAAAAAAAAGAAGCTATGTGTTTTTGTATCTTTTATCGAGTCATAAGTATCTAACGTGATATTTAATATTTTGTTATTATAGGCATTATTTTGTTATTACTTATTTGATATTTTATTATTATATGCATCATCAGATGTATGTTATTTACTAGCTTGATTCCTAGGGACATCCATTGTGCAAGAATATCAAAACCTTAGTTGAATCGTGAGTTGTTTCATAAATTAAAATTTAGTTTTAATATTTATGTTATATATGATTTCCTTTATTAATATATCGGTTTCTTGTATGAATTTGATCAAACGGATGTCTTAAGATTTATTTTTACATGGGTAACAATAGGAAAAAGTCTAACACAAAATGGATCATCTTACAAGTAAGTGTTTTAATCATGTTAAATACCTTTTATAATAATCTAAATAATTTCATATTTGATTAAAATTGTTATTTGAGTACATATGTTTGATTCGTTGCAGTGCCATCATCAACAAGGAAATGTAGAGTGTGAATACTTTATAACAAGGTATATGAGTGACATAATCACTCAAATGAAGAAAGACCATGATTTGATAAGAGGTATAATAATTTGATTTGGATCTGTTGAGATTTCTATTACAAAAATTATGATGTTACACTATAATATATGGATTTGTAATTTACTATATGTATATTTATTTTGTGGTACTTTAGAGATACCAGCCCTTACATTGAAGCTAAAATTGACCAAATTTGAGATTAGTGGGTTGGGTTTCTCCTATACTATTGTGCTAATTACCAATAGGAAAGTTGTAGTTAATTATATGTCTCTTTAAAAAAAAATGAGTTAAGAGAAACAACGTCGATTTTCTAATAAAACTCGACATCCTTAATTATTTATAAGTCAGTTTAAACACATTAACCGATATCTAAAGTAAAAATTATTACATATAATATTAGATTTCTATTTTTAAAAATATACAAGTTAAGAGAAACGATGTCAATTTTTTTATGCAAAACTGACATCTAAAGTCTCCATACATTTTAAAATTAGATGTAATATTAGAAATCTCCATTTTTTTAAATAGGTGTCAAGAGTCGATGTTTTAATGAAAATCAACATCTAAAGTCTTTGCACATATTTTAAATTAGATGTAATATTAGATATATCTATTTTGTTTTTAAAAAAAATATGTGTCAAGATAAACCACATCAATTTTTTTAACAAAGACTCATGTCTAAAGTCCCCAAATATTACATTTTCCTCAATATATATTACAGTGAGTTATGAATAATTTATGATTATATGTGAATCCTTTCCTTTTTTTTTTATAGTGCTAGTTATATTTAGCAGATTGAGTGGCAACCTATAAGTTATATTTTTTAATTTTTTTAATACTTTGGAGGAGATATAATTAAGAAAGTTTTCACACATTTTAATTAGATTATTATATTAGAGTCTTTGCTTTTTAACATTTTTGTAAAACTTAAATCATATTTTTTAATTTTATTTATGAACAAAATTTATTTTCTAACCATTCTTTTTTTTCCCAATCAACTAATTCCATTTTACTAAAACTATAGAATATTTCAGGAATTCAATACTATTAAATTAGACAAAATAATTCAAGAATTTAAGAATTATTTAGTTGAAAAAATAATTCAAAAAATAATTATCATTTAGACAATTTATTTGTGAAAATTGTAATATATAATCTAAAAAGCAAAATGGGCAAAAATAATTCAAAATAAATAAGATGTGGTGGATGAAAAATACACATGTGTTGTGGGTGAAAATCGGTCTTGTGAGAACAGGCCAAACGCCCAGCGGAAGCCAAGTCCATGCTAGAGGACATCCAGCTCATAGAGGATGAGAGCGCAAGGTCCCAACTTACGTGTTCAACAAACAGCTCCGCTAAGTCCCAGCTCGCGCATAATCTGAGTTTGCTCCACCAACCTCAAGCCCAACCTCGTTGTTCAAAGAACAGCAGCCATCCTACATCAAGGATCTCGGTTCGTGAAGACAAAGTCTCTCCCGAGACCAAAAGCTCCGCAAGAAGGAGTTCTAGACATGCTTATGGCAAGCCTGTATTCTAGCCTACTAAAGGGGCCCACCCCGTAAAAAGCAGTCTACAATAGTCAAATTGCAGGAATTTTTTTTGTCTTTTACATTTATTATTTAATGTAATAAAATTACAACTTGTAATCATCACATGTAACCTTTCTTCCTCTATAAATAGGAAATCACTGTTAGAAGAGAAAAAAAAAGGGAAGAGAGGCTAAAGTAAAATAAGCCAAAGCTCTATAAACTTTCCTTCAAATTAATAAAAACTCTGCCATGGATATAAGGTCTAGTGCTATCTGGATTTAGCCGAACCACATTAAAAGCACTACTTGTCGTTGCTCTCATTTCTCTTCCTCTCTACTCTCTTCATCTCTTATTTCAGCAACCAGAAAATAGTTTATGGTTCAAGAACCAATCACTGTTGACTAGAGTTTGGCCCAGACCCAAATTCTACCGTCAATAACATGTAAATGAAAATTAAGACGTTAGTGCTCACTAAAAAATCGACGTCAAAAGTCTTCCATTTATATAAAAATTTTGGTAGAACTGATTGTCACTCTCTATTTCTTCCTTATTTGAAATCGTAGCTTTCTCCCTTCATCTCCTGTGATTGAAAGGCATTCTTACTTTGCCTTTCACTCTCTCACTGACCACAAAAGCCTAACTTATTCTCACTCTTTCTCTCTTGGTGGTTTGAATCGATCTTCTTTATTTTATTCTATCTTTATTTCTAGGTAATAGTTCCTTTTCTTTTTGAATTTTATTAATGATTGATGTTAGGTGGATGAGATGAATTGTTTATGAAGTATGTTTAGTTATGTGCCCTAGTTTTTTTTCCAATTATGTGTTAATTATGTTTAATTGCATGCCCTAAAGTAAAAATAGGTGTTATAGTTAGAATATAGAAATGCCCTAATACATTTCTAGCATAGGAACATACCCAGGACATAGCTAAGTTATTTTTTAACATATTTGGGATTGTCAATTTGTCATTGTAACTTTAGTTTCTACATCATAAATAGATTCTAATTAATTTAATTTTAAAATAAAATTTTAAAATATAATTTGATTTAATTTATTCACTTGAGTCCAGCATTGCCTTGTTTTTTAATATTGTTCAATTTTGGATAGTCATGGATTATAGGTGGATGTCTACTGATTGGTTAAGTAAAAAATATGCAAATAAGGTTGAGGAGTTTTATAAGATTGGTTGTTGATCAACATGTTGCAAATAGTAATGAGTTAATTAGGTGTCCTAGTGTAAAATGTTGTTGCGTTAAGAGAATGAAAGCCAATAAAGTAAAAGATCATATATTTATTCATGTCATTGATAAAGGGTATACATGATGGATACGGCATAGTAAAAGTTAATTCTCTAGTATGTCTAGTAGCTATCAGGACAAGGTGATAAGTAGAAAATGTACCTATAAAAATACTTGATTTTACCTCTTAATTAGTCATTAACTTGTGGTTTTTGTCTATCT
>JANHAO010006921.1:0-20739 GCA_026873985.1 Saraca asoca
ATTGCAATAACAATCTCAAGATATTATAAATGCAATCCATCTTGTTTCTTCAACAAAATCTCTACTTCAAGTATTAAGAGAAGATAAATGGTTCAATGTTCTTGTGAAAGTGAAACAATTTTGTGGAAAACATCAGATTGAGGTCCCTGATATGGATGGACAATATATATTGGGTAGACGTTGCTCTCGTCAATTGAATGTAATTGTGAAACATCGTTATCGAGTTGATATATTTTTAACTGCTATAGACTCCTAATTATAAGAGTTAAATAGTGGATTTAATGAGTAAACTATGGAAATTCTAACTTTAAGCTTTGCATTGAGTCCCAATGAAGATTACAAGTCATTCAAAATTGAAGACATATGCAAGTTAGTTGAGAACTTCTATCCACAATATTTTTTTGAGCAAGAAAAAATTTATATGAGATTTCAGTTGCAACATTATGAGATTGATATACATGAGAATCAAGATTTTCAAGGTATTGAGATACTTTCTGAGTTATGTCAAAGATTAATGAAAATAGGAAAGTCAAAGATTCATCACCTGATTGATAGATTGATTCATCTTATTTTAACTTTTCCAGTATTTATAGTAACTACACAAAGAACCTTTTCAACAATGAAAATAGTCAAGATTCGATTTCAAAATAAAATAAGTAATGAATTTCTTGCAGATAACTTAGTTGTTTACATTAAAAAAGATATTGCTAATACTTTTAGCACAAATTCAATAATTGATGAAGTTGAAAGTATAAAAAAGCGTTTAGTATAGCTCTCTTGAATGATAATTGTACATTTTTGTTATGTATAGAATTATTGACTTTTTAAATATTTAAATATTATTTAAATTCTACATATATTTATTTTATCATGTCAAGTATTATTTATTTTTCGCCCCAATAATAATTGTCTAGCTTTACCCTTGCTTCGTACCTGAATGATTATAAGCGCAAAGTGAGGCTTTCGTTGTAGATAGAGATCAAGTGCACCCTATATTTTAAAAAGGGTATCTCTTGCTATATTAAAAGTTAACACTTTTTAAGTGTTTTTCTCTTTATATAAAATGTGGTTAACTTATTTTAGAAAAAATGATACACTATTTAATATACATTTGTGATTTCTTAAATTAGAATTCATAATCTTAAAAGGAAAAAAATTATAAAAATAATATTGAATATCATTACATTACTAAAAGTACTTACTTAAATATGATTATTTTGTTCATTAAAAGATAGACATAATCAATCTAGTAAAAAAAATATATATTCGGAAAATAATAATAAAAAGTTTACAACAAAACAATGAATCACATCATTTTCACCACTCTATTATTTAGTATACTTACATACATTCTGATTAAGTCAAATTAATTAAATCACAAAATAACAAATAACAAAAAAAAAAAAAAAAACAAGCCACAGATGTATAGAATTGAGTCATGAGGACTAGTGGACTAACTAATTAACGAGCCATAGTGGGAACAATTGGTGGTTCCACTCCTTCCCTCTTCCACTTCTCAACATTTCCATCCCATCCTTCAAAAATAAATTAATAAATAATGGTTAATAATCAATCACTTTTGATATGGAAATTAATAAGGAAGCTAGAAACTTAAATTAGAAATTAATATTATTCTTAGTAGGCTGAATTTCAATGAAAAGAATAATAAATCTAAGCTTAACATAATATTTAGTGCTTCATAAATGCTTTTTTTTTTTAGAATTTAGTTTCTATTAATTCTCAACTTTATTATTTATATATTCAATTTCATTCTATTAAGTCTTTCTATCTGTTTATTTCTAATCCTATTAATAGAAGTGATAATATAAATATCTAAAATTAATGTGATGCTTTCTAATATTTATGTGGATACTAAATATGATTTGTATGAAATTAAGTGACTATGTGAATTACATCCTATAAAAGGAAAAATAAGAATTAAAATGTTGATCATGTGTTCCTGCCATTACACTGAGGTCACATGACACATTTAGAATATGCAGTATATCACATAAGTATTGAAGAGTGGCTCATAAAAATTTGGACTTTTACACCCTTACTTTTATTAATAAGGTTAGAGACAAATAGACAAATATATGATATTTAATCCGTCAATAATGAATGAAAAAGACTTGCATATATAAAAAAACTAAAATAACGTTTTAATCTGAATTGAGAATATTATTTTTAATTCTTTCAAAATGAAGTAAAGATGCATCAAATATATAATAATGATTAAAATATTATTTTAATCTCTCACGTGTAAATTTTTTTTCAATTTTGTTCTTATTTAATCCCTATTCTTGATTTGATCATTCATAAATTTAATTTGGTCTATTTATCCATTTATTTTTAATTTTACTAATTAAATTGATGATAATACCTAAAATCTGATTTGGTGCCTTCTAATATTTATATAACAACCTTTATAAAATAAACTTACTTTGTAATATTAATTCAAAAGTAAGGATATAAAATAATTATTTTAATTTCTTCTTCTTTATTATTTAATACATATTATTTTAATCTATATAAACAGTTAATATTTGTTATATTTAGTACCTATATAAATATTTGATGACATTGCATAAGATTTTAAATTTTTAAATCATTATTTTACTTAATAAAATATAAAATAAATTGACAGAAGAAATTGATTAAACGAAATTGAATCTGTTAAAGATTAAATCAAGAATAAAAATCAAATAAGGATTAAATTAAAAAAAAAACTTACATCTATGAATGGACTAAAATGATGCTTTAGTTGCAAGTAATTACCAAGAGAAGGATCAATGCCACGATTGTTGAGTTCTTTGTATTCTTGGGTGAGAGAACAGACGCAGCAACAAGCATGGACCAAACAATCAGAGCGAGGTTCTTGGGGCAGTGAGAATAGTCTTCGCAGTTTGGATCTGTACGTTGCACCATACAGCCATCCCATTGCATGACTACCCAACATATAATAGATGCAACATGCCGCATTTTGTGCTGCCATTTTATTCAAAATATATGTCCATATACTATTAACAATCAGCTTATCATCTTGAACTCATATGCTATAATAATTATATTATAATAACAAACAATGGCAAAAAGCATTCGTTCATGTTATAATAATACAAAATATGACATCTGACAGATGAATCATTCACTAAACATTCAAGATAATGCGCTGTAGTTTTGTTGGTTAGGATATTCAGCTCTAACCCAAAGCCCCCAGCTCGATTCGCGGCAACGGAATATGTGGTTTTTGTGTCAACGAAATATTTGTTTTTCGGTTGCATAATTTCAGTCTCCCATTCGCTAAAGTCATGTGACCCAACCAAAAAAAAAAAGGTTCGTATTTTAAAGAATAAAAATTATAATTTTTTATATAAAATTTAGTAATTTTAAAAAAATTATTGTTAGTATATGTAAATTTTACATGCAATAAGTTTACAAAAAATTATAGATATATACGACTTTTGCATGTAATTAATATATTAAAAATTTTAATTCTATCTTTTAAAATTATAAATTTTTTTCAAAATTCTTCCCATTTGTATATAAAAATATAAATCTTTTAATAAAAATTATAAAAATATATATCGATATAAATTTTCTCAAATACATACTTCAATATATCCTTAAAAAATTAAAAAAATTATTTTATCCCACTATAAATGATATTGATACAAATTTTTTCAAGTATATATCCAAACATATCCTTAAAAAATGAAAAATTATTTCATCCCCCATAAATAATCAGCACATAAGCGTTTGATCAGTTTTATACATTTGGCTTACATATTGTTCCTCCATCAACAATCTCTGCAATACGCCCAAAGGTGAAGCATGGACACCAGCATGTGAAGCAGCCTACAAATTACATAGGACAAAAACTAAGTTTCAAAAACCCAAAAAAAAAGAAAAAGGAAAAAAAAAAGAAGAGATATTGAAGCATATAAATAATTTTAGACTTTACACTCAGAGGGATTATCCCAACAATCATAAAGGCCATTGGTCCACTGTCCTTCAGGAGGTTGCTGCTGCTGCTTCCCGGATGGCTGGTATTCTTTTGTGTTTGAAGCCATAATATTGCTAACAAAAGAGGAGAACTTAATTATGAACTCTGTTGGAAATCGGTGTTATTTTGAAGCCATATATGCAATTCACTTACTTATATATCAATAATCTTGGCTTTGTTGGCTTTGAATTTTTTTGCAAATTACTTGCTTTGATAATGTGTAAGGGAATTATATTAAATAGGCTGAATTTGAATGAGATTTATGACTAAGGAATTTTTTAAATAAGTTGACCAAATTTATCACTTTTTTTATGCCACTTGAGATGCATGCAAACAAAGTGTCACTATAATCATTTGATTGGATTAGTTAATAAAGTTTGATGTCATATCCGGTGGAGATGCTCTTTCTTTAAAGTGAAGCAAGCTATAAACCCTTAGACTTTTACTTTTAAAAAAAAGAGAGGTGCTATTGCAATAATTTCCGGGGCATTTCTTGTATGATTTTACGGCGTGATTACTAATAAATAAATAAATAAATAAATAAAACAAGAAAACAAAATATGTTCAAAGAAGAAATTAAACCAGTGAAACTGCCATGAAAGTTCCAGATTACCTCAAAAAAAAAAAGAAAAATGAAAGAAGAACAGTATATTTAAACTAGTATGTATCCTCATTCAATGTATTTTCGGTGATCTGTTCAATCGTAATCCATTAAAGAATGGTCCAAGGGAAGCACAGGGATCTAAGTTTAGAAATGACTTATAGTTTTGATATGATACAGCTTTCAAATTTTGAAGGAACGATAATTTAAGTGAACGGCAACGATTTGGTAAGTGTCGGGAAAGTCAATATAAGTGTCTATAAATTTTATATATAATAAACATATAAAAATATTTATTAAACGGGGAATTATTTTTTAAAATTTTTAAATTTTATAAATTACATTTTAAATTTAAAAAGGTTACAAATCATCCTTAAAATTAGAAAAGATCATGAAAATATCAATTTTTTATTAGTTTTAAAATTGAACTAATAATTGTGTTAAATATGCTTTATTGAAATATTTATTTATTTGTAAGACATAAAATTTGAATTGAATATTTTATTTTATCATCAATATATAAATTTTGTAATTTAAATTTAAAAAAGATTTAGAATTAATAATATGTTAAAAAAAATATGATCTTAATAATATATATAATATATTTACTAGTTTAAAATTTAAACTAATAACTAATTAATATTTTATCAAAATTTATAAAAATTATAATTTTTAATAAAAAATTAAAAAAATTTAAAATTAATTTTGATAAAATTTATAAGAATAAGCATCGACCAGAATCTTGTCTGAGTATCGTATTATAACCAATTAATTACAAGTGAAAAAGGAAAATCCCTGGAAAGCATTTTGTGATCCATGTATATGTGTATATGTATGGTCCAATCATAACTTATTATTATTATTATTATTATTATTATTATTATTATTATTATTATTATTTCAAAGATCATATAATTGAAGTCAAAGTACATTCCTCATGTCCATGCCAACCATGTTACGGATTTGTCCCTACGGATAAGGAGCTAAAAGTCAACACGTCTTTTTTATTTTTTTCAATTAAAGAATAAATTAGGCTAAAATGTGGTTTTTATTTTCTAAGATTCATTCATGTTATAATTTCATTTGTAAGGAGATCCATTTAACACACAATATTATAAGTTAAAGCACAAATTACTTTAACTTCCATTCGGATTTGGAGTAATTACACACAAAACCTTCAATTTTAAAAAATTATTCTGACATCCTTATTTTTATTGATAAAATTTGAAAAATACTTTTGGGCCCCACTGACTTGCTGGTAGGAAGTGCATGCCACAATGGTTATGGACAAATTTGCCCTCCATGAATTCAAGCAAATGGAATTAAACACCTGAAGTGAAATATAGAGCAACTGCAGTGATTTAAATGAGAGAGTGTTGAAATTTGAGACAACATCTCCTGATTTAAAGTTGATAGTATTTGGCAATTTTTGTATACCTATTGTGTTCATTGTGCTACTTGTTTTTGAGTTGTTGATGAGATAAAATTATTCTAATTTTTAGATATATAGAATTTTTAAAAGAATGCTATAATATTATTTAATTATACACTGTCATTTTGAAGAATAACATAATGCCATGAGTTATGTGCTCTAATCTTTTGTAGGTGTAGTTTATGCAATGAAATCTAATGAATAATGGTTTAGTTTTAATTGTTTATTGGTTTAGTGTCAATTAGTTAATTGTAATATTAATGAAATTAATTTCCAGTAATTATTTTGCTGTTTGGTGAGTACATTAAATGCTAAAGACTAATTTTTACAAGAAAAGCATTGTAATACAACTAGATAGAATTGCTGCATTGTTGATAATAACAAACAAAAAAGTAACCGTTTCACAAGTATCAAATGTCTTATCAGTGGTTCATAAGACCAAATATGATCTATAAATACCTTATACCACTACTACAAAATGTAAAAATTATAATACTAGATAATATGAATCTTGACATATATATAAGAGCGGTGAGATTTTTATAAATATGATAAAAAATGAGACATTGGTTGTTATTAAAAAAAACTGATGTTTAATCTTTAGATAACAATTTGATTTTAACAATCAACATAATTTTAAATTAATTTTTTATTTAAATGAAGAAAATTAAGACATTTGATTGTTATGAAAAATTGACATCTACTTTTTCCATGTTGGTAGGATTTTAGGAGCTAACGTGATTTTAAATTAATTTTAATTGTCATTTTAAATTATTTTATCTAATTTTACTTATAATGAACAAAATATTTTCTAATTATTAATTTTTCCTATTCTAATCAATAATTCTCTTTTACTAAAACTATAGAATTCTGAAAACATTTTGTTTGACAATTTCAAAGAAAATTTTCAAGTATTTAAAATATTATTTAATTAATAAAATAATTCAAATATTTAAATATTATCTAATGAACATTTTTCAAACAATAATTAGTTTGTGATTTATTTGTAAAAATGTATGTATATCTAAAAATAGACCAAATAAATCAAAAATATATTCATTTTGTTAAGTAGAATCAAACTAAATAATTTAAGTTATAATTAGATAAAATATAAATTTAAATTATTCTTGTTATATGTATTTTCTGGTATTATGAGAAATGGGCTGGCAAAAGCCTAATAAACAAGTCCAACTGAAGGCCTAGAGCAATCAACTCGCTACAGCAGCTAGCTCCCACTCGTTACAGCAGCTAGCTCCCAGCTTGTTACAGTAGCTAGCTCCCAACTCACAGTAGTTAGCTCTCAGCTCGTTACATCAACTAGTTCCCAGCTCGCTATCTCAACTAGCTCCCAACTCATTACCTCAGCTCCTAGCTCGCTACCTCAGCTAGCTTTCGGCTTGCTACAGGAGCTAGTTCCTAGCTCGCTATAGCAGTGTTATGATTCGCCCAGGGGGTCTGTGATCGGCGTAGGTCCCCTGTAGGAAACCTCCTACAAGCCTAACTATGCATATTAACTCATAAATACACCTCTATTTTTATCGAAAATTAGACAGAATTTTCCTTATAATCTGGATGCCCAGACTTAAGGCCTTAATATAAAACAAGGGCCACACGCCCATCAATACCTGTATAACAATTAACAGACACACAGTGACCTAGACTAGACAATAACAACCTACTAGGCATCCAAAACTTAATCATAAATAGAATACAATAAATATTCATATTCCTATTTAACAGCCAAGTCATAAGATCAATTTATACAAGGCTTTCACAGATAAACAATATGGGCTATATGCCCAGCAAAGCATACACAGCAACAACCAAACACGTAGTGGCCCCACTGAACATTTATTCTACTGATCATCCTGAACACAAACTAATATAACCCGCAATTTCTATTTTTACCTATTACTGTATATATATTTATTATTTTATACCTTTTATTTTCTATTGCAAAAGTTTTGAATATTTAGTGAGCGAGTAGTCCCACTAAAATTGAAATTTATTTTACAACTTAATTATATGAAATCCATCAGAAGGACAAATACTTTTGAAACTAAATATGTTTGCCAAACAAAATTCCCGTTTTCGTAAACCTTTTATGAAAACTCTTTCACAACTATTTTGTAAGAGAAAATATATATTTCTTAAAATAACTTTTTCATAAATCTGATATTTATGTATCAAATGAAATATTTCAAAATGTATTTCTTTTTCTTTAAGAAAATGTCTATTGGATCCTGATAATTCTAATAGGTAATCAAAATTGATCATATCACCCTTAAATCATCCACAACACCAATCAAGTATATTTATCAGATAACACCCTCCCCCTTATCTTTCCAAAACACACCAGATGGTCACAAGTGTACCTGAGGGTTTCCTGAGATCTCCCAGTGGTTTCGGACCTAAGGGAATCCAACAGGGAACTAGAACAAATGTTATTCCCAAATCCACCAAACACACCAAATAGACATCTTGTTTGATTACATATCTCCCCTTTATCTCTTCTATAAAACAGGACAAAAATACATAGGTGCACTTATGGGTTGCCAAAGAATTACCAATGGATCCTTCAATAAATCATTTTAAATGTATTATATAGCAAGAAATTCAGTATTCGGGTGTGCAACAGTATCAAAACATACTTAAATCAATCAAAGCATTTTCAAAACCAACTAAAGCATTTCCATTTCTATTTTCTTTCAAAACATAATATCAGTACCTAGATTTCAAGGGAACTCCTATTGGTAATCGTGGTATCATCAATTTTTCTCTTTTTACTCATTCATTTGTATCGAGTACTCATTTTCAACTGTCATATTTTTCATGTTGCCAAACAGGCTAATACCGCCTCTTGGGCTATTACCACCATTCAGGCCATTTTTCTTTCTGTATTATCCAGCCATACAGGCTATCTACAAACATTACCAGATTACCAATAGATTTCTATTGAGTCCAGGGTCTCACATTGTCTGAATTATTTTCATAATAAAACAATATAAAAGTATATATTTTAAATACATAATACCTCAGAATAAATCATCATCGATAAATTAATTGTATCAGAGGTCATAACTTAATATTCAACAAAATCACTTTTCAATGCAAGACAATATTTGCAAGGGTGGGACTATCCGCTCACATTCAAATTGTAAAACTTACAGAAATTCAAGCATTACAACTTCTATAATGTATCGGGAACACATCAGAATCAAGTTATCAATAAAATTTTTCACTATCATCAACTACACATTCAAATTGTAAACTCACAGAAATTTGAGTATTATGGACTCTATAAATTATCAGGAATGCATCAGAATCAAACAGTAGCAAAATTTCTTATTTTTTGTCAATTACACATATTTAAACTCAAACACAAATTTCTTGATAACATTCAATCAAAGTACTACGAAATAAAATTAATGATCTAGGATTACTCATTGTGTTTTGGAGGCCCACCAGTGTTCCAACCGACGGCCTGAAGCCCATGTATGGCTGAACCAACAGAAAAACAGGGGAAAGAGGGAGAGCCAATCTACTGCTGGCTCATATAGGTTGGAAATACGTCGAAGATTAAGAAGAAGATGACCACTAGTTGAGAAGGATGATTGGTCGGTGGCCGAAGCTGCCATGACCGAATGGCCTAGCTTGCTGGTGCAATGAAAAGCTTCAGCCCAAGAAGAGAAATGGGACCATGAGATGTTGCTGGCTTCCGTCGGCAAAGGATACTCATCGGAGCACACAAGAACGTTGAAAGAACGTTGGCTCAACGATGGCCTCTGAAAAGTTCTAGAATCAGCCAAAAATGGTCGAAAGGAAGAAGAAAGCCACAGAAAGAAGGCGGCCCGTGAAGGGGGGCACCGGTTGGTCCGAGCCCCTCCTTTTTATAAATAAATTTTATATTTAAATTTTTCATTTTAGCCTTCATACTTTGCACCACCTTTCACTTTGGCCCCAAAACTTTTTTACCACATCAACAAAGGCCTAACTTTCACAAATCTTTTTAATGTAGTCCCTATCGATCGTTCAGTTTAATCCTTTTTCAATTTTAATTTTATTTTTAATTTTATTTCTTTCTTTCTTTCTTTCTTTTATTATTATTTTTATTTTTTTTTTATAAATTTTTCAGGTGTTACAAACAGCTAGCTCCCAACTCGCAGCAACTAGCTCCCAGCTCGCTTCCTCAACTAGCTCCTAACTCTAGCTCTTAGTCTCAGAGGAAAGCTCTAACTCTTCCGCAGCCAATATTAACTTGCGGGGCCCACCCGCAGAAAGTAATCTGCAAAAGACAGTCTACAGTCTGAAGAAACCAACTAGTAGGAGGCCAAATAGTCAAATACATTTATTATTGATATAACATATTTACAGTTTGTCAAATTATATTTATACCCCTCAATGCTTTTATAAATGGGGGGATGGAACCATTGTAGAGAGAGTGAAATATACTAGCAAAAGCTTTGCTAAATCGGAGAGTAAGCCCTGTAAAATACTTTCCGCAGAAATAACACATCACCATGGATGTAGAAATCTAAACAAAGGATTTTAGCTGAACTACGTTAAAAAAGCTCTGCTATTTACTCCCTGTTCTTCTTATTCTCTCTTTACTTTCTACATCTGTCTCACACTCATATAACTAGGTTGCAGTTTAAGGTTCACAGAACCATCCCCACTGACTGAGATTTGGACTCTCTGTACGAACCAAATTTCACTGTTAACAATTCTGATATTACATGTTGGATAATAGAAACTCTTATATATATATATATTGGAATAGTGGTATTTAAATATGATGAAAATTAAAATGTCAATTTTTTTATTAAAAAAAATAGGGAAGAGACGTCAATTTTTTTCTATATAATCGTTGTCTTTATAATTTTTACATGTCAGTTGAATACAAAAATTGATATTGAAACTTTTTTAAATAAATATTTCACGTTAACTTTTTATTAAATGGAGACATGTTAAAAATATATTTTTTTTAAAAAAAAGATGCCAGTTTATAAAATAAACTGACATTGCAACTTTTTTGCATATCGATTAAAAATCAATATAGAATGTTCTAACATACAAGATTGCTCTAATAAACGTCAATTTCTAAATTGACATGGTTTATGTGATATAACCAACGTATAAATATATTTCTATAGTAGTATACTTTATACACTCAAAATGGTTTATGTTTTTGCATTAATGTTTTTTTTAATACTTAAAATTAGAACTTTTATAACAAAATTTTGCAATCTGGTTTATTTTCAATACATATAACATAACTCAATGTCACCATTGCCAACTTGTTCCATTGCATATAACTTTTTCATAAAAAAACCATGCTCTTTCTTGTTTTGACCTATGGCAAATGTGTGTATTGTATACACTCTAACAAATAAAAAAGCCATTGGATAAAATAATGTACTCCGAATTTAATAAGTCAACACCTACAAGTTATGGTGCTTAGCCATTTATATTGTTGTGCAAACTGTTTACATTATCAAAATAGAATGTTATAGTGCCCACTAACATATCTATAAGGAACCATAACATAACCAAAAAGAATGCACTTTGTACATATGAACAATTGCAGAACAATTTTTAGCATAAAATGTACAATTGCCATCAAACAACCTTCATCTATCACTGCTTTATCCAACCTTCATTGTTAAATTTCTTCATCCAAAAAGACAAAACATTGCTTCATCTTGATAGAACTAGTGCACCAAAAAGACATAACTAGCACACTAAAGTATAGCTCAATCATTCTCACTTGCTGGGAGTGGGGTAGGATTTTCAATCCCTTAAACTTGTGTACTCCAAGAAGCTTCTTTCTTCGCATCCATCCTTTTTCTTCCATGACTTATACATCCAAGCACAAGAACAACCATTTGAATTGGGGAGTAGCATACATTTGCAGCCTTTCCACCACTAATTGACCATAGCTTCCTGGGTTTGTATTTCTCAAAATTTCACACTATACTGATAACTTACTATAGGACTAAGTATGGAATCCTTTGCTACCTTTAATTACTTTTCTTCTTGCTTTATAAAGCTGCATTTGGTGCATTTCCAATCCAAACCTTTCCCTCACTCCTTTTTCATACTTGCATAGCTCATCTTAGGATCATTGTGTAATTTAGTGCTCAACTTTTCTACAATCCATAAAGAATTGGCATTGTTGTTCTTTCTTTTCCTTATGTAACTAGAAACACTATTGTAGGTCTTGATCTTGAAAGTCTGGTCATCTGGTGTTGGAAATGCATGTATATGCTATCTATATCCCTTTCTTGCATAATTACAGGTCACTCTAGACCTCTCATTGTTTTTTCTCTCTAATAAGTTTAAAACCTTCCTAAATCACATATTCCCTTAGTACATCCTAGAACTCTTTTACATCACCAAAAAGTAATCTCTGTTCTAAGTGCACATTGCCATCAGATTCACATACAAAAGGTCTCCCTTGTATCCTTTATCTATGAAAACTTCCTCCTTATCATTATCACTCCCATTGCCATGCCCTATACACTCATAGCTCTTTTCAAAGTCATTAGGACCATCACTTCTTATAAAGCTTCCATTCTATCTTCATTAGTCATCAAATCAGATATGTTATCACCATTCTCCTCTAGTTCATCATTCCATACTTGCCATTTTACATTAGATTCACTTAAGACAACATCCCTATCCTTAACACCAAAGTCATCCACTCCAAAGTTAGCATCAAATGGGTTCTAACCATCACCCCCAAAGTAATCCAAATCTTATTGTCTAGCATTCTGATAATTAAAATTGTCATTCCTATTCACATTTTCTTCTTGATCACTCATATGTTTCCCTTTACCAACCACATTTTTACCTTTACTAGTAATATAAATATTAACACTAGCTATGTTAATATCACAAACATTAGCATTATTAACCACATTTTCCCCTTTATCAATAACATTAACAATCTTAGGTATTAGCTAACTTACTTGAGAAGTTGGTAATTCTATTGCTAATGGCTGACAAGGTATTAACTTAATATAAATATCAATCATGTGAGACTTCAAATTCCAGCTTAATGGTCACTCCTATGCAAGCATCACCATTGAGTATTCTATTCAACATATCATTTAGTGAATCCAGGTATGAATATTGATCTAGGTCAATGTCTGCAATTCATTGAGTAGTGTTTCCATGGTGCAATATTAGGTCAAATAATCCCAACAATACAATTATCTTCTGAAATGAAATGAAAAAGACACAAATAAATATCACCATTATGTTTTGAAAATGAAAAACACACAAATTAATGTTGCCACTACCTTTTGAAAATAAAAAACACACTACAATAAATATATTTAAAAGGAAAATGCAGCAGATATAGATCAAAGAATGCAAACAGAAATGAAAGAGTGTAAAGAAGCAAAGAAAGGCCAAACAAGTAGAACAAAAAATGCAAACAGAAGTGAAGGAGTGCAAAGAAGCAAAGAAAGTTCAAACAAAAAAATGATTAACGTTTAATAATAAAATAAATGTAATAATAATATTTTTTTTTAAAAGGCTTTCGTGTATATCATTCAACCTTTTAGGATGGAAATTATTAACGTTTAATAATGAAATAAATGCAATAATAATTTTTTTTAAAAAGGCTTACCTGTATATCATTCAACCTTTTAGGATGGAATCAATGAGTAAAGTTTCAGTTTTAATTTCAAACAAATGGGTAACCAATGACAAAATTTTTAGCTCAAATAAATGGATAATCAATGTAAAAACCAAAACTTGCACAATAGGTAATCATCCAAAAAATTAAAACTTGCACAATAAATGGATAATAAATAAAGAAATGGAAATCAATGGGAAATAGATATGTAATAAAGTTTTAGCTTTAATTTCAAATAAAATGGATAATCAATGACAACACTTTTAGCTCAAATAAATGGGTAATTATCGAAAAATTGAAACTTGTACAATAAATGGGTAACTGAAAATTGCATAATAAATAGATAATAAATAAAGAAATGGAAATCAATGAGAAATAAATGTGTAATAAAGTTTTAGCTTTAATTTCAAACAAATGGACAATCAACAACAAAACTTTTAGCTCAAATAATTAAATGGATAATCAATATAAAAATTACACAAAAAATGAATAATAAATGAAGAAATGAAATAGACAAAATCAACAGAAAAATTCAAAAAGTGAAGAACAAGAAACTATATGTATCCCAGAAATCATAGCATAAAATCAACAAAAGTTTCAATAAAAATCACACAAAGTTACAACAAAAGTAAAACAAAGCAAAGTTAAAAAATATATAAAGTCTAGAAAAGTTATCTTTTGTAAAACAAAGCAAAGTTAAAAAATATATAAAATCTAGAAAAGTTATCACCTTACCAATTGAATGCCAATGACCTCACTTCATGCAATGGGAGAAAATGACTTTCAAATTCTTATATAATTAAAATAAAATAAAATTAAAAATATATAAAGGGGCCTTTTTTCAGTCAAAAAGCAAATGAGGACAAATCAAAATTTTTATTTTTGGATTTAACGTTGTTCACTTTCATCACTTGTAGACTATGTTAGAGTAAATTTTTAAAATTGGGAGAGGAATTGTATATAATTATTAAGTTAGATTTGAGTAATTTGTCCCAAATTAAAAAATGCAAGTTGAAATCACGGAGAATAATTGGTTGATTTGAGGAAGATGAACTCTTTGTTAATGAATTTAGGTTTGGGAGAGGGGAAAAGAAGAATATGAACAAGGGTTGGGAAACAATATTTTTTTCGGACTATACTGAAAAAAGTACGTATAATTTTTTCTAAATTGGTATACTTTTCGTAGCATTTTCATTGAAAGATATAATTTTTATACCAAAATGAAAAGATTTTTAAAGAATTTTTTATATAAGTTCAAATGATATTATTGTAATTTTTTATATTTGTTGAATGTAAAATCTATATACACTAATAATTTTTTATAAAAGAATTATAAAATTTTATATAAAAAAAATATTTTTTATAATTTTTGTCTTAAATTTCGATAAAAATTTATAAAATCTTTTTATACATACTAAATATTACTTTATTTTTTTTAATGCCACGTTAAACATATATAGGCTGACATGGAAAGGTCTAACTTTGCATTAAATTTAAAAGCCAAGGGGATAAAATTAAACAAAATAAAAAATTAAAAGATGAAACCAAAATTTGAGTAAAGTTAGATTAGCCAATAAGTTAAAATAAAAAAAAAACAAGGTACCTCTTTATTAAATATATAGTTCCCCCTGTGGGCAAGTACCAATTGGTATTTTGAGACCATCATCCCATCCGATTCCATTAGGGTGCTAAACGGGTCAGCCGTGTAGAGTGGACTTGACTCGCATAAATGCGAGCTTAAATGGATTTAATCGGTTTAGATTTGCATTTAAATGGATCAAAAAAGGAGTGGTCCACTCCACACCACATGAGTTTTTTTTTTAAATCATTACAAATTCATGAATTGACAAAATAGAAAAATAAATCACTTATTAGATTGGATCAAGCGAGTTGGAAGGTGTGATATATAACTACAAAAAAAATCTATAAATTAGTGGCATTTGTATCGGCCCGCACTGCACAGATCACAGCCTCTCAGATTTGATCCATTTAGGCTCATTTTTAAATCGACTATCCCTTATCAAGTCCAACCCATAAAAAAATACGAATCAGTCTCTTAAGTCCGCGGGTTTGATACTTGTTTAGCACCCCTACATCCCATCCCATCCCATGCAAGAAATATGAAAGGGTTCATATAATTGACATTCTTTTATCCGGCTCCCTAATTTAACTCATCTTAATACATAATTCACTAATTATTAACTCGACATTTTTTCAATTAAATTTTTTTCAAAATCTTTTATCCGTTAGTTTAATCCCTTTGGCATTAATAAAATTTAAATTATTTTTATCACATTAATTTTTTTTATTCAACTTTGCTTTACCTGCATCATCTATAATTGGGATACAAGGTAAAATTAGTAATTCTCCCTCCTTGTTCATCGTTTAAAATTATTAAAAAATTAGAATTGAATTGATTTAAAAATGAATTCAGAAATAAAATTATAGCTGAATTTATTTTTAGATAAATTGAATTATAATATTTTCTTGATTTCAAAGAAGATGTAAATAATTTCCAGAAATTTGTTGAGTTTTGTCAGGTCTCACCCTCTGAATTCCTAACTTCATGTGTTGTTAGCTCTTTTAATTTCGTATTGGTTTCATCGTATGTTGCTTCATTGGGTGCTGACAAAATAAATAAATAAATAAAATTATGGTAATTAAAAATCTAAAAACAAATTTTCAACTGTTTTCTTCATGAAAAAAAAGACAGTTTTAATGCCGTATGCCTTCGTTGAGGAAATTTCAAACTTTTCAAATTGATACAAATCTCTCTCTCCCTCATCATCATTTCTTTCAATTTCAATACATAATACATAAACTTAGATTGTTTATATAAAAAACAATAATATGTATCCTCCTCCCCCTCTTCCTTCTCCTCTGTATCAGAATCATGGTGGTGGTAGTTACCATGGCGGACCATTTGAAAAGCACTATCCACCGCCGCCGGTGGTTCAGGTGGTTGCGCCGCCTATAGGGCCTTGGTCTACTGGTCTTTGTGATTGTAACCAGGATTCCAGCAATTGTGAGTATACTTAATTATACGTTATGTATATACATATTCTGTAATTAATTTCTCTCCGTCGATGACATGGGAAAGAAAGATAAATTAGAATGTGCACATTTTATGTAAACTTGAATATTCACATATATATGTATATGCAGGCTGCTTGATAATGTGGTGTCCTTGCATTGTTTTTGGACGCATAGCAGAAATCCTTGACGCAGGATCCATTCGTGAGTACCTAATTAAATTATGAAAATTAATTTTTGCATAATTAAAATTTGATTATTAAATAAATATGCAGCTTGTTGCGTAAGCGGAACAATGTACCTAATGCTGTGTTGCGTGGGATTCCCATGTCTGTACACATGCTTCTACCGCACAAAGATGAGACAGCAATATTTGTTGGAAGAAGAACCTTGCAACGATTGCATCGTCGATTGCCTCTGTTCACAATGCAGTTTATGCCAACAGCACAGAGAACTCCAAAACCGTGGCTTAGAAGTCTCCATAGGTATATTATATATGATTTTTTTGCATTGATATTACATCAGCGAAACATGAAATACTGATACATGTTTATTTTTTTTTTTATATTTATGTAATTTTATTATACTTGTAAAAGAATATATGATATGTCACAGTATTTTATATGCTATTGATGTAAATACAACTACACCATCAAAACATAAAATATAAGCTTTATATAAATTACCCTTTCAACTTTTTCAATGTACAACTTACACCTTGAATTTTCAAAATGTTTTGATATCCAAAAGTTTTTATTTTTGCAATTTAACCCCTGGTAAGATTTTTATAGATAGAGCAGCCCGAGAAACAGAGAAGAGGATGGTTGAGAGGCTTTTAAAGTATGAACTCCATAATCAACGATAGAGTTACAAACTTGGTAGTACTCTAGAATACAACTCAATTGGATGAAATTCTTAGGGGAGAATGTAAAATGCACAAATAAGAAGTTCAATGTCAAATATTGCACCTTTGAAAATTTGAGTGTAGATCACACATTGAATATTGTTGAAGGGGATAATTTATATTTGGAAAAAATATATTTGATTTATATGTGATATGATTTTAATTTTAATTTATTTGTATGTGATTTAAAATGTCGAAAAAGTCAACCTATAATTTGCATTGTTAACATTTTATTTATATGTGTTAATTTTCGGTCTAAATGTAGCAGATTTCATCACATACTAATCATATGCTTTATAATTAATTTTAATTTGACCTTAATTTCATTTCAATGTTCCCAAATTTCTCTTTTGTTTAAATCTAAAATTCTAAAAAAAAATTTACTTTTATTTTCTGCAAAATTCCTTTGATTTTAGATTTAAACAAAATAGAAAATTGGAAAAGATTAAGGTATAATTAGGATCAAATTAGGACTACTTGAGAAGTTGTGGCTAGTATATGATAAAATATATTAGATTTGAATGAAAAATTAATATAATTGGACAAAGTGTTAATAGCGTAAATCACAAATTACTTTATTGCAACACTTTAAATCATGTGTGAGTAAATTAAAATTAAGATCAAACCATAGACAAATAAAGTATATTTTTCTTTATATATTTTAGCATTGTTCCAACGTATTTAAATGCTCCTGTAATTAGTGTTGGTTTATAAGAAAATTACAAGCAACTTTTTGATGATATTTGCGTAAAATTCCTAACCCATTGCACACAAAAAGTGGATTGCACTATTTATAGTCAACTTGTATTTAAACTTACGTGTATTTGTAAATATATAGTAATTGAATGATTGGGAGTGAATTGATTGTGTAACTGATTTTCTCTTTAAAGATGATGTGTATCTATAAATAAAAAGAAGAAGAAGAAGACACTAATATTACCATACTAGAGGCATTAAAAGATCCAAAAATTCATGTTTTAGCTGAGTTTGTAAGCAATGCTTCTTGCTTGGGCTTTAATACGATGAATGATGGAATACATGTAGGGTGGCAAGGAAATCTTGAAAGGCAAATACGAATGTCAGCAAGGATGCAGCATCCAACAATATGGGCAGGAATGATGCGGTAGAGATATATATATGCATCATTATTTTTTTAATAGCAAAAGTGAAAAGTCACTTAATATATATTTTTATGTATCATATTTTGAATTAAATTCAAATGTGTTTTATCTTCATAAGTACCAAGTGAGTGATTTATCACAAGAGAAATATTCAAAAATCAATATATCAAATTCTTTTATTTTATTTTATTTTCTAAAAAGCAGTGGTTATCAATGGCTGAATCTTTTGCTAATGTTAACTTGTGTATGGTATTCATGCAAAGATGATTACCAAATTTTAGACATATCGCTCGAGAAAGTGCAACCTGATCATTAGTTACATCTAATTAAAAGGACAAAAAAAAAAAAACATATTTTTAGCCAAAAAAATGAAAACTCACAAATTTTCTCTCTTTTCATGATTATCACTTCTACATAGATTTTTTTTTATTTATCATTTTTTTGTGCACATAATATTAACAAATTTGGCTTCTTTCTTTTTTTAATAATTTTTTTTTTTGTGTTAAAGAAATATAGATACAAAATTTTTGTGAGTTCTATTATACATATAAAGAGAATTTTAGATCCCGCTGGATAAAAAACTTTATATTTATTATTCTTTAACAGGATAAGAAAATGATTAAAAGAAAATGAAAATGATACAAATTTAACGTTGATCTTCCTCTTCCGCCCAACCTGTTTTCTTGGAAAATGTTAAGTTTGTGTACGGATTGCTTAAAAGCTCTGAAAAACAAACGTAATTGATCCCCTTGTGCATTGCCTTATTCTAGTTGATTGATTTGTCATAAAAGCAAAGTTGATAAATATTATTAGAAGTTATTAATTTACTATTTCATAAAAGCAAAGTTGATAAATATTATTAGAAGTTATTAACACTACAAAAAAAACATATACATTAGTGGCGGTTACGCAATGCAAATAGCGACGATTAGCGCCGTTGCTAAGTAAATTAGTGACGATTAATGTAATTGTCACTAAATGCATCGTCAGAATGACTTTAGTGGCGGTTATAGGAAACCGTTAGAAAGTGTAAATTTTCGCATTAATATAACGACGGTTAGGTTTAACCGCCACAATATTTTTCACTTTTATTTTAGTGGTGGTTAGTTCAACCGCCACAATTCTTGAACGGAAGTCGCAAATTTCTGAATTAATATAATGGCAGTTGGTTTAACCGATGTTATTTTTTAACAGTTTTAAATTTAGCGGCGGTTCCTTAACCATCACAATGCTTGAATGGAAATTGCAATTTCTGAATTAATATAGCGGCAGTTGGGTTAGCCGCCACTATTTTTTAACAGGTTTAAATTAAGCGGCGGGGAACCATCGTTAAATTTTATTATATTTTTTAACAATTTTTTTGCCACTCCATCTTGTTTATTTCTATTAGTTAATGATATTAATTATCCCTGTAAAATATAAAAACAAATTTATAGTACAAGAACAATAATATTCATTTAAATATAATGAAAATGATATTTATTTGAATAAAATATAATATCTACATAGTCTTTACATCGCAATCTAGTTAAATTTTTTTTTGAAAATCAAAATATACAAAAAAAATTAAGGAGATTGGCTAGCATCGGTGACATTTCTATCTTGATTGCTTCCGCCAGAAGATCTCCTTGCATGTACAGGTGAAAACTGATATGAGAAATTAATATCAATCCCATCTTGAAAAGAAAAAAAAAATACACAACAATGAAATTCCTGCTGGCAGTAAACAAAATAATGAAAATACTTGTTGGCAGCAAACAAAACAATGAAAATACTTGTTGGCAATAAACAAATGCACAACATGCAAACATATTTGGTAGTAAACAAATACCTGTTAACAGCAAACAAATACACAACAAAAACATATTTGACAGCAAACAAATACACAACAATCAAATAACTACTTGTTGGTAGCAAACAAATGCACAACATGCAAACATATTTGGCAGCAAACAAATATACAACAATCAAACAAATACCTATTGGCAGCAAACACA
>JANHAO010006922.1:0-20774 GCA_026873985.1 Saraca asoca
TGGGATTTTTGAGTTGTCATGGGATTGTTTACTCACTGAGTTTCTGTGAAACTCACCCCTCTTATTTCCATGTTTTTCAGATTCAAAAGTCCCTCTAGTTTCTCGTTCAGTGGACCCATTTCCCGCGGAGATTGAAAGATATACAATGGTATTGTGCTATGGTAGTTGGATAGGTTTACATGTGCATATATTATAAGTGTTGTTTAGATGCCCAGTAGGTAGTTGTTGTGCATAGTCTGGGCCACTGCGCATATGTTATATGTTTATACAGGTTGATTGGGCATGTAGCCCTTTATTTTGTATGATGGCCTTGTGCTTGGGTGTCTAGAAAATAGAGAAAACTTTGCCGAATTTTCGGTAGAAATAATAAAATTCATATTGGTTGGTTTATATAATTTATATGCATTGGTGTTGTCATGGTTACATAGTAAGGCTTGTAGGGGGTTTCTTGAAAGAAAGGGGTTCCTGAAGGTGACCTTCTACGCCGGTCATGGGCCCGGGATTTAGGTCGTGACATTGCACTTGTTGCTCATCAATCAATGTATGCCCAATTCCTTTCAGGCTTGAGATCATGTGAGACATTTCTCGAAGACGACAGGACATGCTGTGTTGCGGCCTCTTTGAATAATTCTCAAACTTAAGGAATAAGATTCTTTGTTTCTCTAAAGAAACATTTCCATACTTGATTTTCACGGTGTCCTATATTTCTTTTGCCAAACCAAGGATGGTGAAATCAACCATCAAATCATCGATTATTGCACTAAGTAAGGTGAGCCAAGCCAAGGTGTCTTTTCTTTTTAAAGCCTCATACTTGATCTTATTCATATTCGATGCTTCCAAAGCCAACCCCAGAAGTATAGTGGATATCATCTCGAATGTGTCATATTTAGTGAGCAGGAATTGAATCTTCTATTGCCATAGAGGATAGTTACCCCCATCAAGCTTTAGATTTTTGTTAAGCTCGGCTATAATGCCCTTTTGGTGGCAATAGTCATACCACATCACATAATTTCATACCCATTAACATAATTATTTTCACAACATGATATATATCGCATAAATTGATTAAAAATAATCTATGCTTAAACAAACCAAAGATAAGCATTCTTAGCCTATAATCAAATCGATTTAAGCATAAATTTTATTATTCCAAATAAAATCATCTATTTTATGCCTTAAACAATTTAGTTACAAGGAATTATTTTTTGAGCTTAAAAAATCTGGCCAAAGTTTTTTTTTTTTAGCTTTTTTAAGTCACTTTTGAATAAGAAAAAAAACTTTTGGCATTCAAGTCCATTAACTTATCAATTTCATGTCAATCATGAAAATCACATAGGAAAAAATATTCAAGATACTAAGTCTCATGCTAAAGACTATATTGTACACCTATAAGCATGTTTCTACAACTAGATGTTTTGATACCAATATTATGATTTTTTATTTATATATTATTAAAAATAAATAAAAATGATTTATAAAGATTTATGAACTCACCTGTTTTTCCAAGCAAGGTGAGCTACAAGCACCAAAGACTTTTGATCTCAACAATCTTGTAAAACACTCATAAGATAATGGAAATAGTCCTAAAAACAGGCCTATGATCAACAACCAAGTTAACACTATAAACCATAAGATGGAAGACTTGTTCACTTGCTTTTTTGTATAATAAAGACCTGAGTATAACCTTTGAATCAAAAGCCAATAGAATAATTAGGTGTGTATTTCGTCAATAATTTTGCCATAAATAAGAAACAACACATATTACAATTTAGAATGTCATTTGTTTCTTATTCAATGTAACAGTCATGTGGATTGAGATTGTATTATAAGATTTGTTAATCACTAATCAGAGTGGACCAATATTGATGATAAAGTTCACAAAAAACATACCACGTAATAGCTTCACTAATAGCAAAATCTATTAAATGTAATCTTGTGTATATATTTGAATATTTGTATTTACTAACTCAAATATTCCAACACACCTTTTACACTAATTTCTCCCCTAATTTAAGTATTAGAGTGTATTTGATGACATTTCCAACTATCTTGCACTTCTAGTCTATTTATTCTTGCAGGTCGCCTGAAGGTCTACCGTAAAGGAGAGTTCATTATATAATTATTCACTTTTTTTTAATTTATTTTATTAACAATTAACATTTTGCAATATACTTTCTATAATGTATATGCATTTTCAAAAGAGCAGGATCCGACTGACTTATTAATTCACAGAATCAAAGGTGGCAAAATCCATGGTAAAAGGCTTTCATGGAAGACCAAGAGGGGTTGGCTGGTTGGTGCAGCCATTACTTTTGGTACATGCAGCCTACCAAATTTGCAATTGAATTATCTTACTTTCGCATTAAAAGATGGGAGGAATAAGCGGGGAAGGAAGCAAATTTGTGGATTGACTTTAGTTTCATAGTTTGATGCTCATTTTAAGGTGGGCGATACCCAAACGCAAGTCACTTCCAGCTGGTGATTACGCCCATCTCTCTGTTGCTTCTACCAAAGGAAACTCAAAATAGGTATGCTATGCAATTCCCACAACACGCCACCTTGTCCTCGCTTCCGTGGTTTTCGAATTATAGGCTGCTATCTTACGTGGACCATTTGAATTTTGACAACCCAAAGGATCTTTTCTTGTTCCATGATAGTGTGTTTTTCACATAAGTAATTTGTAAATTAATCAATGGTCGACAAGTTAGTTTTTTAATTTACAAATTATAAAATATTTAAAATAATTTATTAAGATAATTTTTTTATTTATTAAGTTAATCCATCAAATAATTTTTAATAAATTTGTTTTCTTATTAATTAAATTAATAAATTAATTTATTAAATATGTTAAATCAATTTTTCAAAAATCGAATTGAATATTAGATAAAAAAGATTATTAGATTATGATTTGATTCATTCTATTGATTAAATTAATAATTGAATCATATGATTTTATAATTAAGAAATTAAATATATTAAAATAAATTATATATAAAAATTAATTAACAAATACTATAATTTGTAAACTTAAATTTGTAATACATAAAAACTCATAAATATATTAAATAAAAATCATTATAAATTTTATAAGAAGTTAATAACTAACAAAATATTATAATCGTGGTTCATTTATTTAACATATTTTTTAAAAATTTATTTTATAATTAAAAATATAAAAAATCTAATTTAAAGAAAAAATATAAAAAAATATAATTTTTTTTAAAAGCCAATCAATTTTTAAAAATTAGTTTTGATTCATCGAATTTGATCAATTACAATGATTCAATTCGATCTGATCATGTAATTGATTTTATTATTGAATCAATTTATTATTTATGTTAATCTCGATCTGATTCAATGTTTTGAATATTGCATTAAATATATTTTTAATTTGACAACTATCACATATAATTTTTATAATTATATATTTGATAAAATTTAATTTAAATTAACTTCATATATTTTATAATCGAGGGAATCATTTTACCTCAAATTTTAAAATTTGTATAATTGGGATGTACAAGGGTGAGAAAAGCATTATTTGTTGCTCTTTGATGACAAGACACAAAACATAATCATTCTGAGCGTCAAAAGTCAAAAGGGCATGAATGAATATGAATGGAAGAGGGGCATCTTTTATCTTCTATAATCTCCTAATTATTTAAATTGACACTTGCAACAATTTTGATGACCTGAGCCCAATGTGAACATAAACAAACAATGATTAATGAAAAGAACCGTGCAGGGTTCGGTTTATGTCATCAGCGATGTCGTTTCGTTGAGGGATAAAACGAATGAACTATGAATTGGGAAATTGCGATTTGATTTAGGCATTGAAGCAATAATTGCGGCGGGCTTGAAGCAGCCCTTCACGCAAACCAACAAAGTATAGTTTGGTGGTTTGCATGTGGAAAAGAGCAGCAGTGGAGCCCACGCGGTCTCTGGCGGGACCCGCAAGTGCAAACATGCGAGCACGAATGCAACCTTAGATTGACGTCCATAATTTGGTGGGCCCTCACGTGGAAAGGCCCACGCGGTCGGGAGTAGTCTCCTTTGTAATGTTTTCCCTCTCTGTCCGTGTTCTCATCCCCTTTTTTTTCTAAATTAAATTTATTTATTTTTTTAATTGTTGTAATCCATTATTTCAATGTTTCTCTCTTCACTATATTATTGTTTTAGCGACTTAGTCTATGAGGATAATATATACATATAAAAATAAAATCTTAAATTATTATAAAAATAAATATTTAAATAAAAATAAAATTTTTATGATTTTATTATTTTTATTATTATTTTTTCTTTTTATATGTTTCTAATGAATTTAAAAAAAATATGAAATATATATAATTAGTATATATATGTATATTTTTTTTCTAAAATTTTATATTTTTTAATATTTTAATTTAAACTTAAAAAATTTGTATGAATATTATTAACTTCAATTTTAAAGTTATGGATAAAAATGTTTGAATGAATAAAGTTTAGCATTTAAAGGATCTTTGAAATCTCCTATTTGGATTCCACATGATAAGTTCCTTACTTTCCAATTTTTTCTTTTTTCCTCATCCATTCTCTCCCCACCCTCTTAACTGAGTCCTTCCTTAACTACTAAAATGGATAAATAATGCGAATTATTCAATTAAATGAGAGTGTCAAATAATGGCAAACCTTAATTAATTCTCTCACCAAATGACTAGGTACGCTCTTTGCCAACTATTTTGCAAATGTCTTTTATTTTTGTCAAATTAGCTTGCTTGCAATTCAATCCTTACAACATTTTGCTGACTTCTTAAACCTTTGGATTTGTTCTTCCCTTTTTTTTTTTTCACAACCATATATCAATCAAATTTGTTATGACCTATAAATGTATTGAGCACCGAGAATTTATAATTTTTTATTACAAATTTTGTCAAAATAAAAATTATTTTAATTTTATTATTTATTATGTTTATAAATAAAAATATTTTTTAAAATTTAAATTTATTCAATCATAATATATTTCTTTAAATACGTGAGAATGACATGTAAATAAAGTATTCCGTTTAAAATGTACATTGAATTGACTTTGGTGGATGAACGCGTTCTGTATAGGAAGGCAGGCAAAATATAAGGACATTTTCAACCGAGAGAATACGTTGATTTGCCTGCTTAAGCCCAACTAAGCATTTACACAAACCTGACTATCTGAACGATAAAATATAGTCATAATAAAACGTGTACCGTTACACCAATATATATATATATATATATATATTTATTTATTTCCATTTCTTAATATAATATCCAAATGTTTTACTCAATCAATCAATTGCTACTTAAATATCAATCGACAACAATGAATAAATAATATATATCTTAATTGACCAAGCATTCTACTCCCATATACGTGCTAATAATTATGACGTTCTTCAATTTTGGTCAAAATCTCCTGCTGTAAGGTGAGCATCAGAATATTTATTTACATGAATATTTTAAAAAAATAAATTCATTTAAAATCTACTGAAATTATTATTAAAAAATCAGATCTCATTTACCATTGAAATGAATTGAATCGAATTTCAAAAAATTGATTTGAAATAAAATATAATATAAAAAAAGGGAAAATGTATAATGTTTATTTACTTGAATTAGAACTCATTGCAAATTGTCCATGCAACATGATTTGAAAAAAGAAATAAAGAAACATAAAGGGGTTTCTATGCTCTTTAAGTGTGGACACGCTCAATGAAAACGTTTAGATAATTTGTGTAGAGAATTAATGTGAAAATAAATTCTAGAACCAACGACTTCTTATACGTAAGATTTATTATTGTCTTTTAAAGCATATATAATTACTAGTACCACATATACAATGGATAATAAAACTGAATTGCAAATATAGTTTCCATCAATGTTCACATTAGTTAAAATCAAGGTCAAATGCATTGAATATTTATTAATTGCTGTTCCAAATTAATTTAATTATACTTTATTGTGAATCTATATACTCTTGGAAAGGAACCAATATATTAAACAAATTTATTGAAAAAATATGTGACGTTTAAGTAATGTGACGAAAACGAAAGTTTTAAATTCAAATCATATCAATTAATATAAAAATATTGTCAAAAATATTAAAAGTTGAATTTTATCAAATGTGTCAATTTTGGAAAATTTATATAATTTTTCCTTTTATTTTGTATATCTTCTTTTCTTTATTTAATCATTTTTATATTTTCTATCAAAGGCTCATGGGATGATTGAAGATCAAATTGGTATATTCTTGTAATGAAAAGGGAAAAGAAAAAAAAGCGGGTGCAGGGGAAGCGACAAACATCTAGCAACAGAAGAAACTTCCTCGTGTGCCGCGTAAGCCGCTCGAATCCACGGTATCAGACTCTTTGGACTTCCCGAATAAACCTCACTCAGTAATAAAATCCCGTGAATCCATTTCTCTTACTACATTGCTCATTGTCTTCTCCGATTCTGCAGTAGGAAGAATCAAAGACAATATCGTATATATTATTTCCCACATTTTCTTGCTGAGTTTATCCGTGTTCTTTTCTTCGATTTTTTACCATATAAATGGTTGTGCCAACTTTGTAGATTCAATCGCTCCTTTATCAAACTATTTATTTACAGAAATCTTACTATCTCCTTTACATAAAGCTTAAAACTTTACCAGAAGAACAATGCCGTGTTTGGATGTGGGCGTTGATTTTTTAGTACAAGAACAAGAATCGAGGATGTAGCTCTGTTTTATGTTCGCTGTTGGAATTGTTAAACGGGGTTTGGTGTTGATTTGGTTAGGAAATTTTTGGACATTTTGTGATTTAAAGTTGGACTTGGTCCTATTCTGCTTGCTCAGGGGGGAGAGAGAGAGAGAGACAGCGGAAATTGACGGCGTCAGACACGCGCTTGCTCTCATATCATCTGCTGCTCTTGCACACTCTTATAACTGCTGGGCTGTCTTCGCGCTGGTAAGATTTTAAAAAAAATTCTCTGAGATTGCTTTATTTTTAAATTCATATATTATGTCTTACTACGTGACATAGACACAGAGATTGAGCTTTTCAATTTTCGAATTGTTTTGGATTCTTTAAAAGTTTTTGTCTTTCAATTGTTACTCCTTTGCTGATAAGCTACGGTGCTGGGTGTACGGTTTCTGAATGAAATTTCAGGTTTCGTAATAGACTTCTGCTAGAAATATCATCATGATGGCCTCTTCTAAATCACGTTTCACAAAAGGTGCATCAACCGTTCGACATATAGCTCAAATCAGCGCTGATCTCGATGGTGAAAGTGAAAATGGTAGTGTTATTGGTCTTGCTGCATACAACGTCGACATACCTCCAACACCGGATAACCAGCCCATGGAAATCTCCATGGAAAGGTCGACTTCCCGGAGAATGGAGGACCAACAGGCTTCGAGTTCTTTGTTTACAGGCGGCTTCAATCAGGCTACTCGGGCTCATTGGAAGGAAAAAGTGACTGAATCCGATTCGAGCCATCCCCAGATGACCGGCTCGAAAGGGTCGGCTTGTGCAGTTCCTGGCTGTGATGGAAGGGTTATGACTGATGAGAGAGGACTAGACATACTCCCTTGTGAATGCGATTTTAAGATTTGCAGAGATTGCTATAGAGATGCTTTGAGAACTGGTGAGGGGATTTGTCCCGGATGTAAAGAGCCTTACAAGGAGAAGGAGGAGGATGGTTTTTCATACCAAAAGCCGCTACCTCTGCCGCCTGGGATGTCAAAGATGGAGAGGAGGCTGTCATTGATGAAATCAACGAAATCGGGGACGTTGGTGAAGAGCCAAACTAATGATTTTGACCATGCTCAGTGGTTGTTTGAAACACAGGGGAGTTATGGATATGGGAATGCTATGTGGCCGAAGGATTCTGAAAATGAATCAAATTCTGATTGGATGGGTGGTGATCCTAAAGTATTCAATGAAAAGCAGTGGAGGCCTCTGACTAGGAAATTGAGTATATCTGCTGCAATTCTGAGTCCATACAGGTATGAGATCCCTTTATTCATAAATGCCTTTTTGGTTTTCTGCATTATAAACCTGTTTAGGGAGATGCATTAGTGGGATTGGATTTCTTCATAGCTGCCTGCGTATATGCAATATGTCTTCTATGTTTTTGATGATTAATTCATTCAGTTGGAGTTCTGATGATCTTATAGTGAATTTGATTTTTCTTTTCTTGAATGCCTGTTCCTTCTTTGTGGAGGTTGAAATATTTTTCTCAAAGATTAGTTTATGATAAAAGAAGATAGAATAACAAGAGGCACTTTCATGCTTAACAAATGATTTATGCACGATTATGTAGTTATAAAAACTGCCAGGCAAATAAGGTGCACCTGTTGCAGAACGTCATATTATTACCATGTTCTCTATTGCGGGTGTACAAATTGATCCAAATGCTCTGATAGCTAAAGTTTTATTTCTCATAATTTACATAGAAAAACTTTTCAAACGACAATAGATACTCCCTTTGTTTTAAAATTTTAACCAATTATTATGTTGGTTTACCCTGGTTTCATGACATTATGTGGTGCTGGTATTCTTATTCATTATTTCAACTTTTCTTCATCGTGCAGTTGAATTGATTCGTGTGATATATCTTGTTTCTGCTTTATGTTATTGTGTTCAATCAACAATTTTGACTAATCTAAAGTCAATTCTCTTGTTGTTTTTATTCTTTCAGACTCCTAATTTTTGTTCGAATGGTGGTTCTTGCTTTATTTCTGACGTGGAGGGTCAAGAACCCCAATGATGATGCAATGTGGCTGTGGGGCATGTCTGTAGTTTGTGAAATCTGGTTTGCTTTTTCTTGGCTACTTGATCAGCTTCCCAAACTCTGCCCCATTAATCGTGTTGCTGATCTTGATGTCTTGAAAGAGAAGTTTGAAACTCCTAATCCAAACAATCCTTCTGGCAAATCTGATCTTCCAGGAATAGATATTTTTGTGTCAACTGCAGATCCTGAAAAAGAACCTCCTCTTGTCACCGCAAACACCATTCTTTCGATTCTGGCCGCTGACTATCCTGTTGAGAAGCTTTCATGTTATGTCTCTGATGATGGAGGTGCACTTCTTACTTTTGAGGCAATGGCAGAGGCAGCCAGTTTTGCCAACTTGTGGGTGCCCTTTTGTCGTAAGCATGACATTGAACCAAGGAACCCAGAATCTTATTTTAATCTAAAGAGAGATCCTTACAAGAACAAGGTACGCTCTGACTTTGTTAGAGATCGCAGGCGGGTAAAGCGTGAGTATGATGAGTTCAAGGTTCGGATCAATGGCCTTCCTGATTCAATCCGGCGACGTTCTGATGCTTATAATGCTAGAGAAGAGATTAAAGCTATGAAGCTTCAGAGAGAGAATGAAAATGATGAACCTATTGAGAACTTGAAAATTCCTAAGGCTACTTGGATGGCTGATGGTACCCACTGGCCTGGAACTTGGACTACTTCTGCGCCAGAGCATTCTAGGGGTGATCATGCCAGTATAATACAGGTAATTAGCATTCTTGACAAGCCCCGCATTTTCCATTTGTGTATTGATTTTGGTCTGATGACTGTGGCCAAGCCTTAGCATGTTAGTAGTCAAACTTAATGGAATTAGAGGTCGTTTGGTTGACAGATGGTTGCATGTGAAGTAGGACTTCTTGTGAAGTAGCAGATGCGTGTATTGTTTGGTTGAATACTAATTGGCAAAATGGAATAAGTGGGACTTCCTGGAAGTTTTACTTCCCGCAAAACGTAGGAAGTTACTTACCTACCCTTCCCCTTGGGTAAGAAAAACTTCCTGCGGGGTCAATCAAACAAAGCACTTCCCGGGAAGTTCACAAGGGAATTTACTTCTTTAGAAGTTGTCTCATAAACTTATTTCTTGTGTGAATCAAATGATACTTTAGTCTTAAATATACATTGTTAATGCAACACAAACTTCTATCAATCCCTCCCTTTTTGTCTTCTCCAAGTTTTGTTAGAGCTCCATGAACTTGTTTTTGTCACTTGATTTATTTATGATGAATTTAAGTTAACTGCATAATATTTTTGTATACTCTTTGATTGTGCTAATGCATTTGACTACTCCTTATTTTCAGGTAATGTTAAAACCTCCAAGTGATGAACCACTTTCAGGGACAGAGTCAGAGTCTAATCCGTTGGATTTTACAGAAGTTGATATTCGTCTTCCCATGCTGGTATATGTTTCTCGTGAAAAACGACCTGGTTATGATCACAACAAGAAGGCTGGGGCCATGAATGCCCTGGTTCGAGCCTCGGCCATCATGTCCAATGGTCCCTTTATCCTTAACCTCGACTGTGATCATTACATTTTTAACTCCCAAGCATTGAGAGAAGGCATGTGCTTCATGATGGACCGTGGTGGTGACAGGATCTGCTACGTCCAATTTCCTCAAAGGTTTGAAGGAATCGACCCTTCTGATCGCTATGCCAACCACAATACTGTTTTCTTTGATGTCAACATGAGGGCTCTTGATGGGATTCAAGGTCCTGTATATGTTGGCACAGGGTGCCTATTTCGAAGGACTGCTCTCTATGGCTTTGATCCACCCCGGACAAAAGAAGGGGGTGATTGCTTTGGGCGTAAGAAATCTTCAACTGTTGCCTCTATTTCTGAAGTTAGTTCTGTTGAGGGAGACGATGATGAGGCAATGAACATTGGTCTTATTCCTAAAAAGTTTGGCAACTCAAATCTTCTTGTTGACTCAGTGAGAGTGGCAGAGTTTCAAGGGCGACCCCTTGCTGATCACCCATCTGTTAAGAATGGACGACCACCTGGTGCTTTAACCCTTCCTAGGGATCTTCTTGATGCCTCTACTGTTGCAGAGGCTATAAATGTCATCTCATGCTGGTATGAAGACAAAACTGAATGGGGGAATAGAATTGGGTGGATTTATGGCTCCGTAACTGAGGATGTTGTGACAGGTTATAGAATGCACAATAGGGGATGGAGGTCTATTTACTGTGTAACCAAAAGGGATGCCTTCCGGGGGACTGCCCCAATCAACCTAACTGACCGGCTTCACCAGGTTCTTCGATGGGCAACAGGCTCGGTCGAAATCTTCTTTTCTCGCAACAATGCTCTTTTAAGCAGCTCCAGAATGAAATTCCTACAGAGAATCGCTTACCTGAATGTTGGAATTTACCCGTTCACTTCCATCTTCCTTATAGTATACTGCTTTCTGCCTGCTCTTTCCCTCTTTAGTGGAGAGTTCATTGTACAATCCCTCCAAGTAACCTTCTTAGTTTACCTCTTGGGTATCACCCTGACCCTTGTTTTTCTTGCTGCGCTGGAAATCAAATGGTCTGGCATTGATTTGGAAGAGTGGTGGAGGAATGAGCAATTCTGGTTAATCGGAGGCACAAGTGCGCATCTTGCTGCCGTGCTTCAAGGTCTATTAAAGGTTATTGCAGGAATTGAGATCTCATTCACTTTGACCTCAAAATCATCTGGAGATGACGAAAATGATGAGTTTGCTGATCTATATATCATCAAGTGGACATCTCTTATGATACCACCAATCACAATCATGATGGTCAACTTGATAGGAATAGCTGTTGCAGTTAGCAGGACTATATACAGTGATAATCCTCAATGGAGCAGTTTGCTTGGAGGTGTATTCTTCAGCTTTTGGGTTTTGGCTCATTTGTACCCTTTTGCAAAGGGTCTTATGGGAAGAAGAGGAAGGACACCTACCATTGTATTCGTGTGGTCAGGTCTAATAGCAATCACTATTTCCCTTCTGTGGGTTGCCATAGACCCTCCCTCTGGGAGCTCTCAAATTGGAGGGTCATTCCAATTCCCTTAATTAGCATTGTAAGTAATTCTTCAGATAGGCCCTTGGGGAAGTACAGATTTTGTTAGAGATGGGTATACATTTTTTTTTTTCTTTTCACATTTAGAGGAAGTTAGCCTTTTGAAGCTAGCTAGTTCTATCCCCAGTTATTTTCCCTTATTCTTTTGAGATGGTTTCATTGTGATTGATGTGTTTATCAGAGCAGATTGGATTAAACAATGTCAATGGAGCTAGTTTTTGTTCACACAGTCAGATTACATTCAGTTGAATTGATGAAAACTGGAGGAGCATTGGATTTTTTATACATCCTTGATTTCTTATATTTATGATTTTGGGTAGTTTCAATCTTTATATTGTATGCAATTATTGTTCGTATGTCCATGGAATACTTTTATGTTATCAATGACTTCAGCAACACAGTTCAACTTTTATTACTGAGATGTGATGCCATGATTGTCATAATGCTATATAATTGGAAGACGGGATTTAATTTAAGCATTGCAAATTTAAACATTTGGTGATATGATCATAAGTTGACAGTCTCAGCCAAATAACAGGAACTGTAAAAGCTTCGATTCTACAGAGAATTCTCTGTTTTCTTGTCCCGTGAAAACCAGGAAACTTAATACCATGGATTAGAATGGCTCGAGACAGTTCTAGTTCTCTTAGTTTTATCTCGAAGTGGATTTTATAGGGAACTCAAATATGCTTAAGCTTGACACTCATTCCCACCAAAGAAGCTCTAATTAGTTAATGAAAAGGCAACCTTAAAAGTCCTTATTATTGCATGCTTAATTATACAACACAAGCCAACGGGGACTAGTTTGAATTCACACACAATGCATACTTCATGTTTCTTAAGATGAGCTTGTGAATTTAAATTTTCTTAAGAACTATTTCTAGAACTCTTCACAATTTGAGTGAGTAACAGAAACTCTTGAAAAAATGAAGACTCTGGATTTAAGATCTGTTTTGTGTTTGTACGAAAAATTGAGAGATTAATAGTTTATTTATATAAAAAAAGCTGGGCTTGAAGGACATAAACCTGATACTAGAAGAAATGGGTTAAAAGCCCTTCAAATAGATCATGTATGGATGACCTTTTAAGCCTACACAGCACCCCTAGTTTTGGAGTTTCAAATGATGTTTTATTCTTCTTCCTCCTGTGCAACTGATATGAGCCACATCAATCTTCTATTTTTCCGTGGTCGGTTGGCCCCATTACTAGTAATATATCAAATTTTACGCCTTGGTTCAAATTAATACAGTCTGATTTAGGTGGTGTTTGGCTAGGTGGAATGAATATTAATAGGAATGAAAAGAGGAAAGAAAGTGGAAATGGAAAGGAAAATGGAAGTCTATTACTTTGTTTGGTATGTCATGAGAATAATTAAGGTAATGTGTACTGTTTGATATGAGAATAAATTAAAAAAATAGAAAGACAGTATAAATAGAAAGATTAAATTATCTTTAAAAAAATTAAATATTAATATAAAATTAATTTATTTTAATATGTTAATAATATTATATTACATATTAATTTTTAATATCATATACATTTATATATTAAAAAGTAATATATATTTATATATTAAAAATTAATATAAATTAATATAATATACAGTTATATATTAAAAATTAATATATGAATTAATATTAATATATGAAATTAATATATATATTAAATATATTAAATAATATTGTATAAAATAATATATATTTATATAAAATTAATTATTTTATATATTAATTAATATAATAATTTATAGAAAATATTAAATTAATTAATATTACATTAAAAATATTAATTTTACATAATTTTATATAAATTAATTATTTATATTAAAAATGTTAAATTAATATAAAATAATATTATATATTAAATTAATATATAAAATTAAATTGAGTGGAATGGAACATTTCACCCAATTTTAGATGGAATGGATATTTCATCATTTGATGAAATTTTGTATTCCATAAAATATAAAATTCTATCCATTCCATCCAATCAAATCACATAATTTTTAATTTCATCTCGTATTTCTTTTTCATTTCTTCCAATCAAACACCACCACCTTATGCGGTGAAAAATCAAATTGAATCCAATTTGGTCCACGTCTTCTATGGACTGTTATTAAATTTCAAATGCAAGATGCTCTTCTTATGGTATCGGCATAGGAATCACAAAATCTAATGCCTGTAGATTGGGAGTATGTAAATATAAGAAGAATAATAAAAATAAAAGTAATTCTACTTGGAGCTAGAGGTTGAGTGTTTTTATAATAGAATTGCCTTTTTTTTCATTGAGATTTATATTTTTTATTTGATTTATTTATTTTGAGATTAAAAAAAAAAGATAATATAACAATGAAAACACTTAATTCCTAAAAAATTAAGTTACTCGTAGAGTTACTATAGAAATAAACAAAGTTCATATCCTTAAGTTTTTTTAGAAAAATAGTCTTTCATTTCCTTTCATAAGGTAACAAGAAAAATACAAAAGCGTTATAGAATTAGCCTAACTTTCTACAGAAATCATTGATACAAGCTACATATTTCACACCACTTACACTTTCACGATGCTTTTCTAGAAAACTCATGCCTAGTAACTTGTTGACATTTGTTAACAACTTTTGACTCAAAAATAAAAGTTGACAAACTTAACTCATTATTACTTGCAAGTAACATAAGAAATAAGCTATAAGAAAATGTGAGTATATCATTCATTTCTCGTTTTCTCTATGTTTAAGTCTGCACAATCTTGAAAAATCTTACAATCTTTTTCCCTTTTTTTCCCTTAAGAAACGTAATCGATTGAAAGTTAAATGAAATTGCAAGAAAATGGCCAGCTATGGCTATTATATTTTGCATGAAAGACCTTTGAAATTATCAAAGGTTTGGTGGCAGCTCAACTACAGCCATCTGAATTTACCAACTGCGACCTTTTCAGAATGTTGCAGAAGATTGCACGTAAAAGATATAAAATTCATTGTCCATTGTAGCAACTTTGAAAGCAGGGGTTGGTTGACCAAATATAATTGGCCTTTTAACACAATTTTCATACGAGAATTATGTCATGGTATGAAGTATTATGGTAAGAATGGCTATTTTGTTGTCCCAGAAGGTGATGGCAATTCAAACAGTTTAACTTAATCTCATCTGAAACTTCGGTTAGTAATTGTATATTCATAATCTATTTGACTATTTCTAGGCTTGTTTTGATTGTTTCATAAATATTGCATTAATGGTAGCAGGTTTTGAAATTTAAAGCTTCTTTTCTCGATTCCTTCTGCCAAACATCATATAAAATACTTTCCATTCATCCTATATAATGATTTTTCTGTTTAAAATGTTGCATTGAAGTGTTTATTAATTAAACCATATATATGAAAATGTCTCTTTGGAAACTTGAAAGCCATCTGCTTGTATATGGTTAAATCACCACTTTAAATTATATACAAGTATGCAACAATATATATTGGCCAACAATAAAAATATACACTTTGGAACCTTAAGCGAAATGGAAGTGAAATTTTTGTCTCCCCATACCAATACATATTTTCCTTTTAAAATCCCACAAATCTAATTGTCTTCACTTCTATTTCATAAAATTTACTACCTTTTATATAACTTTTTATGTAAATTTTTTTTCATAAAGGTTACCAGTATTTGAAAAAAAAAATTGTAACTTTTATATAAATTTTGTTACATTTTCATAAAAAATTATAATTTTATTATTTGTAGTTGCAAAAAAAAAAATTAGAATTCTATGAAAAAAATTGTAACTAGTGCTGAAAAATATTGCAAAAAGTGACCCTATAGTTCTAATTTTGGGCCCACGCTATGATGTAAAAGGCAATATTCAAGCAACAACAGGTACACCTCGTTTGCTGTCACTTCATGCTTGAGATACTTAGGTCTGATGTCAATTCGTTTCTCAGTATTATTGAAACGAGGCTTGATGTTCTTTCGAAACCATTAAGTTATGATGCTTCTAAAACGTCTAACTTAGTCATTCATCAATCAACCAAACTGGACGGCTTCTTGGTTTCATCTGCTCATGGACAAAAACAAGCAAATGCCCAAAATGACAATATCTCATCCACGAAAGAAATATCAAAATACAACATTTATATAAATAATTTTGGTTTTTCTTTTTCAAGGGTTAACTTTTATTAGTCTTTCTAGAATATTCTTTAAAATTTCTCACATGTAACATTAGTAAATAAAATATTTTTTAATATTATTTTTTGTTTTCACTTAAGATATTTTTTTGACAAATCAAACTGAGTCATAATTAAAATTCTTTTAACTAGAATTTGGGTTATATTTCATGGTGGGAAAGTGTTATGGGCATTATTAGGATACGAGGTTCGAGCAGGACAACATCCAGGGGAATATGACCAAACGAAGAAAGGACCCAAAGCAGAATCCATCTCTGCCAGAAAGAGACCGCGATTGCCGACCGAAAGCCACGAAGCCTCGCCATGTCGAGGGATCTAAGACGTGAAGAGTCATGACCGCGTCGGCCAAAACCAATAGGCGACCAAACGAGGATGAAAGTAACGATCCTGGAACCTTGACCTACAACCTCCTCTTTAGCCCACCGCTAACAGACGACCATACAGAGTCCAGTCAGCAACCTGAAACGTGCTAGAAAAATTGACAGCTCAGGTCCCAGGCAATACACATCAGCTCCTCGGAAATCCGACAATGATTTACCCAGCATTAATTGTCCGATGGCAAACATTTAATGCTTTAAGCGGCGAAGGTGATCATTTTGTCGATCAAGAAAATTACTCGTGTAACCCTCTCCCTCACTATAAATAGAAGGGAAGGGATCATTGTAAGAGAAAAAGTGAGAGATACTGAAAACTCTGCTAGAAAAGGAAAAGAGAACTTCATGTATCCAAAATTCTCATTAGGAGAATACATTGTTAACTATGAGAAAGTAAGATAACCATTGTAATCTGGTCTAACAAGACCTTTGGATAGCAAATAACAAAAGAGCAATGTGGACGTAGGGGCCAATAACTGACTTTGACCGAACCACGATAAATCCTCGGTGTTATTGTCCTTTTCTTATTTTCTTCTCAAACCTTTGCTGTTCTTCTTCCCTCTTTCTCAAATATGCAGTCAGGGGTGTCATACCAAGGAAACTAGTTGACCAGATTTTGGTGTCAACATTTTGGCACTAGAAGGGGGGCTCCCACTGCATATTCCCACTGCATGATCTCATCTTTAATCTCTGAAAAGCCGTATCAGACGTGATGGCAAGAAGGAAAACCATCAGGAACACTGAGACTCCCGCTAGTCAACCAGAAGGCCAGATGCAGCAGCAGAACACAACTACTCCTATGGTAGGCCTTGAAGCCGACGATGTGTGGACTTGGCAACGGCACCCAGAAACTCTCGACAAGCACCAAGAGGCTCTGGAGAATACCATGAAGGAGCTGGCCGACGCGGTCTGGATATTGTCTCAAGCACACACCCGAGGCGCACCGAGATGGAGAGAAGCGGTTACCTCTGAGAACAAGCGCCATCACTCAGGAACCTAACATGATCAACAAACCAGGGTTGAACGCCAGTGAACCCATTCACTTCATTCCTCAAACTCACGATGGAGATCTGAAGTCCATCGACTTCGAGAGGGTGGCGAAAATGAAAGGAACGACATTCAGGAAGAAGAGTCGCATCAAAGTGAAAGTTTGGAAGGTACTAACAGTGTCAGGGAGTTAGATCACAGCTCGACTGATTGCGAATGTGGCCCGAAGTGAGGGACCTCAGATCGATGTTATCACCAGAAGCAGGAACGAAAAAATTGAAAGGCTTCTAATCATCGACCAAACCCCCGGGATCAAAAGGTCGAAGAACTACTCCAGAGAATGGAACGACTGGAGAAGAATTCCACCTCCCAAGAGAATCGCGAATCCCACGAGGGGAGAAACCCCCTCTCCCTCTGAATCGAGACGGAACCTCTCCCCTGCAGGTTCAAATTTTCAAATGTCCCCCTATACGACGGGAACAATGATCCTCATAATCACTTGGATGCTTTCAACGTCTAGATGGATTTACAAACTTCCAATCCATTGGTAAAATGTTGAGTCTTTCCAATAACCCTTGGGGAGATACCATTGACATGGTTCAGGAGTCTCCCAGCCTGCAGTGTAAGAAGCTGGGATGAGTGTCAAACTAAATTCCTTGACCAATATAGGGCACTAAAAAGGCTGCTCGCCCCCTCTTGCCATTTGGCCATGATTTTCCAACGAAGGGATGAGTCACTCAAGGATTACATAATGAGGTTCCGACAGGAAGTCAGAAACGTTGATAGCCCGTCGGACGAGAGTGTCCTCACTGCGATCTCCACTGGACTTCGAAAAGATGGGAAGCTGTATAAAGACATATACAAATCCCCCGTCAAAAGTTTAGGTGAATTCTACGAGCGGGCCGTGAAGGAGGTCCGTTGGGAAGAGACTTTTGGCCCAAGGAAACAAAAAAAGAAAGATGATGCGGACACCCCCAGGGGGAAGAAAAGGAATGGGAACGAGAATGACAAAAGAGGTCGAGAGAATGGCCTAAGAGGTCAAGTCACAAAGAAAGTCTGAGCTGAGTCTTATCAACCTCAACGTCGCTGTAAGACTTACACCGCTTTATCAGATGGCCCCGACAGGATTTACGCTACGAAAAGGGGGAACGAAGACTTTGGACGGCCTAGGCCCATCAGGACTCCTGTCGATAAAAGAAATCGGAACAAATTTTGTGCCTATCACAGTGAGGTCAGGCATAATACATCAGACTATTGGGCGCTAAAAGATGCCATCAAAGACCTGATCAAAAGAGGTCATTTAGGAGAATACGTGATAGGAGCTCTGGGACAAAGACCCCCGCACCCCCAACAACATACGTCACAGTGCCATTAGACCCTGAGAACGAGGGAGCACCCTCCGTGAGGACGATATTCACCATTCATGGTGGGCCCCACATCGGCGGCACGACGAATCGATCGCGTAATTGTTATGTTCGAGAAGCAGGCCGTGTCTTCCTCGCCAGCCATGTACAAAATGACAAGCCTGCCAAAGAGGTGAAAGCTGTCACGAATGATATTACATTCACCAAAGAAGACACAACGGGAGTGCACTACCCGTATAATGACGCCATCGTCATACAGGCAAGAATAGCCAATATGGAGGTAAGGAGAATAATGTTAGATACCGGAAGCTCCGTCAATGTAATGTATAAGGCGTGCTTTGATCAGATGGGCGTGGGGACAAGACAGACAGATCCATCACCAGAACCCCTTTATGGATTCACCGGGGATGGGATACTCCCAATAGGGTGAATCAAACTCCTGCTCACCATAGGAGACCCGGACTGTCAAGCTACCGTCATGTCAGATTTCTTGATCATTGATTGTCCTTCGGCGTACAACGTGGTACTAGGACAACCTGCCATGAACGATCTTGACATGATAGTATCAACCAAGATGCTTGTCATGAAGTTCCCTACCCCAAGCGGAACGGGGTGTGTCTGAGGGGAACAATAAGTAGCCCGTCGTTGTTATGAAGAAGCGGTAAAACTCGGGGTACAAAAAAGAAAGGTGGACATGGTCTGTGGTGGATACTCGGGTCCGATAAGTGAAAAAGGGGTCGCTTACGACCTCAACCCCTGAGAAATGGATGTGGGATAGATCACAGGGCCAACTGAAGATCTAGAAGAAGTGCTGATAAGTGAGGAGGATGAGGAGAGGTGCCTGAAAGTAGGAAAATGACTGCCACTCGATGTAAAAACACAGTTGCCAGACTTCTTTAGGACAAACTCGGATGTTTTCGCTTGGAACCATGAGGATATGGAAGGCATTGATCCAAAGATAATGTCCCACTCACTAAACATCGACCCTCGAGCTAAGCCAGTCTACCAGAAAAGAAGGCCAATGACCGTCGAACGCTATGCAGCACTCAAAGAAGAGGTGGACAAACTTCTGGCTAACAAATTCATTAGGGAAGCATGGTATCCCACCTGGGTAGCCAATCCTATCCTTGTCAAGAAAAAGAACAGGAAGTGGAGGACATGTATCGATTTTATAGATCTTAATCGAGCTTTCCCAAAAGACAGCTTCCCCCTATCGAGGATGGATCAGCTTGTCGATGCGACCGTGGGACATGAACTCCTCAGCTTCATGGATACCTACTCAGGATATAATTAGATTTCGATGGACGCGCGGGATGAAAAACATACCTTATTTGTCACTGACCGTGGACTGTACTGCTATAAAGTGATACCCTTTGGACTCAAAAACATAGGGGTGACTTACCAACGATTAATGAACAAAATGTTCCAAGGGCAAATCGGCAAGACAATGGAGGTTTATGTGGACGACATGCTTGTAAAGTCTAAGTAGCTCGTCGATCATGTCTGCGACTTGGATGAAATGTTTTGAATCCTGAGAGGATATCAGATGAAGCTGAACCCCCTCAAGTGTGCCTTTGGAGTAGCATCAGGTAAATTCCTCGGTTTCATGGTCAATAACTGAAGGATCGAAGCTAACTCGAAAAAAATCAAAGCCCTCCTCGACATGCGTTCTCCCACTGGCCCTAAAGATGTCCAAAGCTTAAACGACCAAGTCGCGGCCCTAAGCCGATTCATCTCAAAAGCCTACGATAAATGTATCCCTTTCTTCAATGTCCTCAAAAAGGCTAAAAGGTTTGAATGGACCACAAAGTGCGAGGATGCATTCAGGAAACTTAAAGCTTATCTCAGTTAGGCACCCCTCCTTTCCAAACCAAAAGAAGGGGAGAGGTTGACTATCTATCTCGGAGTATCACAGTACGCCCTAAGTGCGACATTGACATAGGAAGAAGGGGCCATTCATCTCCTCGTATATTACATAAGCAAGAGGTTGTTGGATGCGGAAACAAGATATTCTCCTATGGAGAAACTCACTTATTGCCTAGTCATAGCCTC
>JANHAO010006923.1:0-20747 GCA_026873985.1 Saraca asoca
TAATATGTAGAAGTTTTGTTTACAAGATTGGCCTCTCTCCCCTTCCTGCTAACAAGGCAGTCCTATTTATAGAAGAAGGAGAGTATATATATATTAAATGCTAGCTACAGTTGTGTTACATCAATTAAATTGGAAAAGACACTAAGAAGGCCGTATCTGGCCATAGGCTGTGAAGCAGGCCCTTTTAGGCCGACAAGTAGGCTTGTAGCTGCCGTTATGTCAGGCAAGGTGCTCTGCTGTCTCAAGCGAGGGCTTCTCGGGGAAGCCATTTTAGGCTTACCGTAGCGAGGGGGCGAGTGCGAGGGGAGCGATTGCTGGTCCGATGCTCGAGCCCATTATCGCTGAGTCGCGCTGTCACTGAAGTGCAGCCTTTCGGACAACAGTCAAGCAAGGCGGTCAGGACAAGGTTTGACGCTCATTGCGTTCGTTGCTGTTGTCTGAGCTCCCAAAGGCTCTTTGCTGAGGCGTGAGGACTGGTCCTCAGGTTCTTGGGGACTCATTCGCACGAGGTTATTTTTAGTGTATAACAGGAGGTATCCCTCGAGCGTGGTTCAGAAGTCTCCCCACTTATAGTGTCAATAGCTAGGAAGAATGTCAAAAGAAATTCATTGACTAGTATCAGGCGTTCTCCCTATCATCTTACAATGATTTTTCAGCACAAAGGCAAATAACTGAAAGATTACATGGCCAAGTTCAGGCATGAAGCCAACTTTATAGAAAATCATTCAGAGGAAAGCATTTTAACAGCAATCTTAGTGGGACTCCACAAGGATGGGAAGCTATAAAAAAGCCTCTACAAGTCCCTGGCTCGAGATCTTGTTGAATTCTATGAGTGAGCTACCAAGTAAATAGGATGGCAGGAAACCTTCGACACAAAAAGGTCCAAGCAAAGGGCATCTATAGTCCCACCACAAGAAAAAAGAGGAGCCATGAGAGTTGTAGCCATGACCTCAATCCTCAGCTCATAAAGAAGGAAAAGCCTCAGCGATCTCAGCCTCAAGGTCGCTTTGAAAGCTACAATATCCTGTCAGATATGCAGGATAGGATTTTTGCCATGGAGAGGCATAAGGAAGATTTTGGGAGGCCCAAGCTCATCAGAGCTTCCACTAGGTCCAGAAACCTAAGCAGATTCTATGCTTATCACAATGAGGTTGGACACACCACCTCAAAATGCTAGGCATTGAGAGATGCCATAGAATACCTCATCAGAAAAGGTTGATTACAAGATTATGTGCTGAAGCTATCAGAATGGCAAGCTCAGCAAACTCAATAAATCACTAATCGAGAGTCGAAACCCACCATTAGAATTATATTCTGATCCTGTAATGTTTTTCCTAAGATCAATGACAATTTTGAAATCTTTGTATAAATTATCTTGCAAAACGCTGTATGAAAAGAGAGTTATCTCCATGTTCATTCAATACTATTTATAGCCAATTGGCTTAAACATGGAAATGCTACTAAACCAATGACAAGCTTTCATCTTACCATTATGTGGATACATTCGGGGGTGAGATGGCACGAAGCCTACCCCATCAATACATCCAAAGCAAGCCACATCCCCCAGACTGGCAGCAAAGAGTATAATCCCCAGCTTGAGCAATAAGATTGCTGTCTCACTGAATAACAAGATTACTATAATGCTAAGCAATAAGATTGTTGTCTCGCTGAGCAACAAGATTATTGTGGGACTAAGCAATGAGATTGTTACTTCATTAAGCAATGAGATTGTCACAGGATCAAGCAATGAGATTGCTGGCAGGAACGGATTTTATAACAGCCACTAAGCAACAAGATTGTTATCTCACTGGGCAACAAGATTGCTATGAGGCTGAGCAATAAGATTGTTGTCTCGCTGAGCAACGAGATTGTTGCCTCGCTGAGCAATGAGATTGCTGCAAGGCTGAGCAATGATATTATTGTGGTATAGATTATCAAAATGAGATAAAGTGACCCCATCTAGGGAATAACTACCATCTCGCTGAGGTGCAGAGGCATTACAAAGCACTCAAAAAGCTTGCACAGGTTCAAAGATGCTATAAACTCATCGTAGCTCTCATGCAAATGAGTACTCATAGCTCACTAACGAGATCCTTCTAGGCGCAATTCGTATGTCACCTGGTTGAATTTTACTTGCCACTGATCAAGGTAATCGTATGCTAAAGTTCATTACACCAAAGTTGTGGCCGATTGGCCAGACAAGCATTTCATTGATTTACGGTAATGTACATCATCATTAGAAGTAGATGAAAGCATCCAATACAACATTCAAGAGCTATACAGAAAAGCTCATTCATTAAAAGACTTCATTTGGCGAAGTTAAATTTACATCAGAGGAGAGAAATATAGAAATAAGAGCTGAAAGAGCCTAGAGCTATTGTTGAAAGTAGAAAGCTAGCTACCGAGAGATGAATTCCCACTAGTAGGAAAACCAATGAGCCTGATTACTCCTGCTTATATCCTTCCTAAGCCAGTGGTTCCTCCTGGACCAGACCCAGTGCAATTCAAAAAGGCGCTAAGAGTTTGGCTGGCAAGGATGGAAATCACAGCAAGGCCATGAAGAAATAACTCAAGATCTGCACAAGATCTCCCCTATGGCTAGCATAAAGAGCAATGCATAGAAACCATGTGCAGTAGGCTATCCATGCCTTGAAGCCCCATGTAGTAGGCCATACATGCCTTAGTGCTTCACCAGAAGCCAAACCAGTAAAGATATTCAGGGGCTTAATTGATACTTCCATCTGATCACGAGGAAGCAAGAAGAGCTTATCAGGCTTTACATATTAGTTCAGGTTCAATGAATAACCCAACAGACAAAAGACTATGCTTGATCAAACGGTCCTAAGAAAATCAAATTGCCATGCCAATGGCAAGGAGGCAAGGTCAGAAAAAGAAGTATGGCCAAAATTAGATAAAGTGAAAGATTGAAAGCCCAAAATGACAATACAACAGAAAAAGGACTTTGACCAAAATAGCAAAAGTTATAACTCCCAATCTACAATGAGAACTGAGAGTTGGGGTCTTATGTTATGGGCAAAAATCGATCTTGCCCAAATAAGCCGAAGGCTTGGCAAAAGTTAAGCCTGCGTTAGAGAACATCTAACTCACTGAGGACAAGTATGCAAGGTCCCAGCTCGCGTGTTCGGCGTATAGCTTTGTTAAGTCCCAGCTTGTATGTAGTTCAAGCTCGCCTCTCTAGTCTTAAGCCCGACCTCACTGTTCGAAGAATAGTGGCCATCCCACATCAGGGATCTCGATTCATGAAGACAAAACATCTCCTAAGGCCGAAAGCTCTGCGAGAAGGAATTCCAGACAGGCTTGTGTCAAGTTTGTATTCTAGCTAACAAGAAGGGCCCACCCTGCAGAAAGCAGCCTCTAATAGTCGATTTACAGTAGTCTAGAGAGTCTTGTTTATTTATTTCTTGATATAATAAAATTGTAACTTGTAATCATTGCATGAAACCTTTCTTCCTCTATAAATAGGAAATCACTATTAGAAGAGGGAGAAGGAAGGAGAGGCTGAAGTAAAACAAGCCATAACTCTATAAACTTTCCTTCAAATTAATAAAACTCTTCATGGACGTAGGGTCTGGTGCAGACTGGATTTAGCTGAACCATGTTAAAAACACTACCTACCATTGTTCCTTTTTTCTTCTTCTTCTTTCCTCTCTATCCCCTTCATCTCTTATTTCAGTGACCAAAAAATAGCTTGGGTTTCAAGAACTGATCAATGTTGATTGGAGTGTGGCCCAAAACCAAATTCCACCTTTAACATAGTATTATGTGTATGGGTCTTGAATCGATTACCTAATCAATTCAAGAAAAATTCCTAACCTTCAGTAAGAAATATTTTTCAAAACTTTTGTTCGTGAATTGATTACTTAATCGATTCAAATATATTTTCACAAGTTCTTCAGTATGAATCAATTTGTCAATTAATTCACATAGTGAAAAATAATTTTTATAAAACTTACACTTATGTAAGATCATTTGAAAACTTTGTTTGAAAAATATTTAATTTTAGCTCACTTTAAGTGATTTATTTCTACCTCAATGTATCAGTTATAAGAAATTTGCTTAAATCAAATTTAATTTGAATTCAATTACAAAAGATCTTAATAGAAATAAAATAATTGCTTAATCTAATTGTAGATATTTTGAATCTCACACACTTTGATCCTACAAAAACAAATTACAAACACTAAAACATATTAGTTGGATACAAAATTGTTTTCAACATCAAAACTAAATAAGGAAACAGAGCAAAAAAATATCCAAGGTTAACAATCTCAAATGCTAACACTATCATCCTGTCTCTTTGTGTAGAAAGAATATCCATTGATGCCATAACCATAATAAGATAAGACATCCATGGGGACCCATGGGCTAACCATCTTGTAGTTTCAGAAGCATCCTTTGGTGTTTGTGCCAATTAAAAATGAACTCAATTCTAGAATCAAGTGATGAAGGAATAGTTATTTTTAGCTTGTACCCATTGTTCATTCTTTCCATGATTTTGCTCTTTTGTAAGGGTCATATACTCATCCAAATAAGGCTCCACTTCTTCAATATTATGCAAGACTAAAGGTCGATTGTAACCACATTTCATGACTGATGTTCACCACTTAGGTTCCCAATGTACCCTTACCTATAATACTTCCCTTGTGAAGAGACTTGGGAGCTCTGATAGCTTTTAAATTTGATAAGTATTCACTGTAAAATTCAACAACCTCTTTAACTATGTTGCTTTCAACAATATATCCTTGAAGTCGATGTCGATTCCTCACATACCCTTTTAGGATTTTTGTATATCACTTAAATGGCTACATACACCTCAAATAAACCTATTAATAGAATTTTATCTCTCTCACCAAATGAACAACCAAATGCACCATGATGTCAAAAAAGGAAGTTGGAAAATATATCTTAAGTTGACACAGCATAACAACAACTTCCCTTTGCAAGTCATCCAATTTCTTGGGATCAATGAGTTTGTTACATATTGCATTTAAGAAAAAAACAAAGTCTAGTAATGGCATGTCTCGCATGTTTAGGTAGTATTGATTGGATAGTCATTGATAACAGTCATAACATTAATGCATGGAAATCAAGAGACTTCAAACTGACTAATTTCAAATCATTCATTGAAACAAGGCTTCTAATGTTTGAAGAATACCCTTGAGACACATTAACACCATTTAGACATTCATAGAAAATTGTTTTCTCCTTTCTAGACATAGTATGACAAGTTGGGGGCAAATACATACATTGATCCTTCTTCTCTAGTGCTAATTCCTTTCATATTGCCATTTCAACCAAGTCTAGTTTAGATTTGACTCCATCCTTGGTCTTACCCAGTACGTTCAAAAGCATTCTAATGAGACTATCATAGATATTTTTCTCTATATGCATCATATTAAGATTATGCCTCACAAACGAGATTTGCCAATATGAAAGATCAAAGAATATGGACCTTTTTTTTCCCCATGAAGTCTTATCACTAGAGCTTTTCCTTTCTTTGGTAACCCATTGAAAGCCTTTCTTTATGTACAATAATGATGAAATTGGGGAAGAAATCTTCACTGACTGAGATACACTATCTTCTTTCATGCTTAAGTTGATAAGAAGATGTATCATTCTCATAAATAGGGCATGCTTTATGTCTTTTGACATTGTATCCAGAAAAGTTTTTGTAAGCTTGGGATTGTGTAAAATAGTAAGCTATGCAACTGAAAAGACTCTTGATGACATGTGTTAACTAACACACCTTCATCCTACATCATCCTTAAGTCTTCAAAAAGTGGTGCAAAAAAGATATCTATATCATTTCATGGTTGTTTGGGTCCTAAAATCATCAATGATAACATGATATACTTGCGCTTCATACATAACTAAGGAGGTAGATTGTAAATCACCAACAAATTGGGCCATGTGCTATGTTTATTGCTTAGGTCACCATGAGGGTTCATTTTTACAAAGTCCTAGCCTACGGTTTCTTATTTCACTACCAAATTCAAGGAACAATGAATCAAGTGTTTTTTATTAAGGAGAATCAGTCAAATGTCAAAGCTTACCATTAGAAATCTTCTGGTCTGCATGCCACGTTAAGTTATTGGCACCTATTGCATTAGTAAACATGAATTTAAACCTTGGTATTATTGGAAGATACCATAACACCTTAGCCAGAGACCCTTTATTTGTCACGATATCATTCTTCTCCAATTTGTAACATGATGTCCCACATTTTAAACACTCATGTAAACTTTTATAATCTTTTTAGTACAATATACAACCACTAGGACAAGCATGTGTCTTCTTATACTCTATACCCATCAGGCACATGATTTTCTTGGCCTTTGGAAGCATATCTTTCAACACTTCAAGTAAGGCCATGAAACTCTTGCCGTTTCACCCATTCTCTGCTTTCAAGTTGAACAATCTCAACTGATGTGATTTCCCCTGGAGATGCCCTTAGACCTTTCTCCAATTCAATAATAAAGATGAAAAGAAAATGAATGATATTTACACCACACTCTAGAATAGGTAGAAAGAGAGTGATAAATGATAAATTTGATGCCACAAAGAGTAAACTCTTTGATAAGTCTCAAGTTCTAGCAAGAACCCTAGGAAAGCATTCTTTCAAGAGAAAACCTCTTCAATTTCATCAATGTTCAAAAATTTGTGCTTAGGGAAAACAAGCCTTCCCTATTAGGTAATACTCACTAAAAAAAATAGGTTGGATTAAAGTCTCAAGCAAGTCCACCAAAATAACAAACAAAATCAACTAAAAACAAATAAGTTTAGGCTATTACAAAGGTTCAAAACAAGCTATAAAATAGGCCATTCAGCCCTCCCAAATGGCATCAAACATAAGGTCAAAATAGCCCACAAAATGATATAATAAACAATCTATTTCACCCCCAGGTGTGATAAAAATAATCAGCCATGTTGTCATGTGGATGCTCCAAGTGGCTGCCATGTTGGATGCTCTAGGTGGCCTAAGTGGGTGTCATGGCTTCAATGCAAATAACTCTTGAATCTCTAAGGCCTTATTCCTTATGTGTACTCTAAAATGTGTGATATAGCCCTTGAATAACTTCCTTCATCCTCCTAGCCTTGGCTCTTCTTATGGGGTTCCATTGGAAGGTGCAAAGCCTCTTGGTGATCTCTAGCTTGGTTCCCCAAGTTCTCTTCACTCCCTCTCTTTTTAAAGGATTCGACCTCAAACCTTCAATACATACATCAAAAAGAAAAAGATTAGAAACATTAATGATAGCATTAATATTGTAATCACTAGGAAAATCTAATTTATAAGCATTGTCATTGATCTTAGCCACTACTTGGAATGGACCTTCGCCTCTTGGGTGGAGCTTAGCCTTCCTTTGAGCTGAAAACCTTTCTTTCCTTATATGCAGCCATACCCAATCACCTGGCTCAAAAACAACCTTCTTAAGCTCTTTGTTGGCTTGTTATGCATATTGTTCCATTCTTTTCTTAATGTTTTTCCTTACTTGTTCATGAAGCTATTGCATATATTTGGCTTTCCTCTTTCCATCAAGACTAGCACATTCCTCAATTGGTAATGGCAATAAATCCAAGGTGGTTAGTGGATTAAAACCATAAACAATTTCAAAAGGAGAAAATTGAGTAGCTAAATGTACACTTTTATTATATGAAAATCCCACATGAGCCAAACATTGTTCCCAATTTTTCAAGTTCTTTTGGATGATAGATCTCAACAAAATAGTTAAAGTCCTATTCATTACTTCGATTTGTCCATTGGTTTGAGGATGACAAATGGTTGAAAACAACAATGGTCCAAAGCACTCCAAGTAATCTCACGACATCTCTAAAGAATAAATCAACAACATGTGTAACATCATCTGTTTTATTACATGGAATGAAATGAACCATTTTAAAGAACCTATCAAACACAACAAAGATGAAATCCTTTCCCTTGTTGGACCTAGGCAAATTAAGCGCAAAGTTCATAGAAATGTCCATCCAAGGTTCACTAGAAATGGGAAGTGGGGTATAAAGACCAATGAGGTATGAGTCTAGATTTAGCCTATTTTACAATTTATGTAATTCCCACAAAGTTTTTCCATATCATGCTTCATGCCCAGCCAAAAGAAATGTTCTTGCCAAATAGCCAATGTTTTAGCAATGCCAAAATGACCGATTAATCCCCTCATGAGCTTCCTTAACAAGTAATTCCCTTGAAAAACTTTTGGGCACACATAACATATCTTCTTTAAAAAGAAACCCATCGAGCTAAAAGTATTTGTCAAAAGCCACCTTCTCACAAGCGTTAAACATGCTAGCAAAGTTATGGTCATCCACATACAATTGTTTAATGTGTTCAAAAGCCAATAATTTAGCATACATAGTTGATATGAGGGTATACGTATGAAAGAGTGCATTGGCTACAACATTATTTTCACCTTGCTTGTATTGGATGGCAGGGAAAAGTTTCAAAGAATTCTATCCACTTTGCATGCTAGTGATTCAACTTCCCTTGCCTTTTCAAATGCTTTAAGGACTTATGATAGGTATAGATGACAAACTCCTTTGGCCATAAGTAGTGTTGCCATGTCTCTAAAGCTTGAACCAAAGTATGGAGTTCCTTGTCATATATAGGGTAGTTGAGGACTGGCCCATTTAACTTTTAACTAAAGAATGCAATGGAATGTCTTTCCTGCCTTAAAATTGCTCCAATACCAAGTCTTGAAGCATCATATTTAATTTCAAAAGCTTTAGAAAAATCAGGAAGAATAGGTAAAGGGGCAAAAGTTAATTTCTCTTTAAGCAAACCAAAAGCTCTCTCTTGCTTGCTCTCCCACTTAAATCCCATATTTTTCTTCACAAGCTCGGTCAAAGGTGTGGCTATGGTTTTAAAATCCCTCACAAATTTCCTATAGAAACTAGCTAACCTATGAAAGCTTCTCACCTCACTCATGATTTTGGGGGTTAGCTAATATCTTATGGTTTTCACTTGTTCTTTATCCATTTCAATATAATTGCCACTCACTACATAACCTAAAAAATTAAATTTTCTTCAAGTAAAAAGAACATTTATCAAAATTGGCATACAATTTTTCATCTTTCAAATATTGTGTTGATGGTGGATTTTAGTTCTGTCAAAATCCAACCAACTGAAGAGATTCTTTTGGGACTCAAGCTGTAATCTGGTTATTGATGTAGCAAACAAATACAAAAAGCAAGAAGAGGAAGAAGAATAGCAAAAAACACAGAGCTTTTAAAGTGGTTTGGCCAAAACTAGATAGTACTAATCCCTACATCTATGGTAGCTTTTTATTGATTTTGGAAGAAATTCTATAGAGTTTCAGTACATTAGTTCTCATCCCTCTAGTGCTCATCTCCTTCCTACTATTTATGGAGGAGAGGAGGTTATAATTGTAATTTTATAATTTGTACTTCTATTACATCAAGCATTTAGTGTACAAGATAGAAAAACTCTTACAAATTGACTTCTATAGGTTGCTTTCTGTAGGTGGACCCTTTGTCTACTGGGCATGGCATATGCTTGTCTCTTGCTTAGTGAGCTTTTGTCCAGGCATTGTGCCTCATGAGCCAGAGCCTTCAGCCTAGGGGTGCTGCTGTCTTCTTAGGTAGTGAGATTGAGCTCATTCTTGTCAAAGTGAACTTGCACAGGGAAGGTCACTAGTTATGCAAACCAGGATTGAATGGTGTCATTGCTAGCCTTTGACCAGTGAGGATGAACTCTGCGAGCTCTGGGCTCGTGCATAGCGAGATACTAGCTGTGCGAGCTGGATCTTGCTTCTTAGTGAGCTAGGGCTTTCCCATGCTCTGTTACTTATGTAGATAGTAGTCTAACAAACGAGGCCCTATTCCCATAGACTTAATCTGCTGCTGAGCCTTTGTTGGCCTATCTTGCAATGTTGGATTTTTCCCATAACATAAGCCCCCCAACTCTCAGTTCACTTCCTGGATTGGGAGATGAAACTTTATTATGTAGTCAAAGTCTTTGCCTATAGTCTCTACTAAGTTGTTATTTTAGACTTAAATCTTTGACTTGATTCTGCTTTAGGCCATGTTTTTTCCTGTGCATGGTTCCCAACTGTTGGCACGGTAGTCTCATCTCTTCCTGGACTGTTTGATCAAGAATAGTCAGATATCCTCTGGATTTTTCAAGAGACTAAGTTAGTCTACTTAAAGCCTGATGGCCCTCTTCCTTCTTCATAGAAAAACTCAATGGGTGCCTTAACTAAGCCCCTTATGTTTTTGATAGCTTGGCTTCTTGTGAGGCACTCTGAGGCATGCATGGCCTATTGTAGAAGACCATGATGCATGAATAGCCTACTGCATATTACTCCCGTGGATAGCTCTTTATGCTGGTGTGGAGGAGTCTTATGCTAATCTTGAATTACTTCCTCATGGTTTCTCCATGAGACACATCCTTCCTAGTTGCGCCCTTAAGTGTTTTTTGAATTCTTAGCACTAAGGGTGAAGGTGAGGAAGAACATTCAGTTGGGGAGGCCGATCAGAAAAAGAAAATTGGGGATTTGGTGAGCCCCCTGACCTCCCTATTGATCGAGATTCAGCTTTCAAGGGCCAGTCTTCTTCTTCTAGGAGTGATAGCTATAGGCTCTGTATTCTCATGTATTTTGAACCTTTTAAATTGGTCTCGTCGAGGCTTTTTAATGAATGAACTCTCTTTGTGAGTGTTGCATTGCGTTAAACGTGTTTCTTTTTTAACTGGTTTACAAATCATAATTGAATGCAATGTTCAGATGGCCAATTAGCCATATTTCAAGTGATAGCAAATCTAGACATTTCTGCATCTCCAGATGAACAACGTTTAGGCAGATCGCATGAGAGTCACAAACCTAGCTGCATAAAAGTTGTACCTTACAAATCGCACTACAACATTTTGCTACTTTGTGAACAGCATGAATCTTGGTCTTTGCTGACAATTCCACAGCTTAAGCAGATGAGTTTATTTTTAGCATCTCCACACCTCAGCGAGCATGTAGCTTTGCAGGAGTTACGAGTTTGTTTTGAGCGTCTCCACACCTCAGTGAGCCTGTAGCTCAATTGAATAATGAGTTTGTTTTGAGTGTCTTCATGCCTCAATGGGATCGAAGGTTGCAGTTGGATAATGAGTATGTTTTGAGCATCTCCATGCCTCAATGAGCTTGCAACTCAACTGGATAATGAGTTTGTTTTGAGCATCTCGATGCCTTAACTGGACCAAAGGTCATAATTGGATAATGAGTATGTTTTGAGCATCTCCACACCTCAGCGAGCCCATAGCTCAACTGGATAATGAGTTTGTTTTGAGTGTCTCCATGCCTTAATTGGACCGAAGGTCACAGTTGGATAATGAGTATGTTTTAAGCATCTCTACACCTCAACGAGCCCATAGCTTAATTAGATAATGAGTTTGTTTTGAGTATCTCTATGCCTCAACTAGACTGAAGGTCACAATTGGATAATGAGTATGTTTTGAGTGTCTCCACGCCTCAGCGAGCCGTAGCTCAACTATATAATGAGTTTATTTTGAGCGTCTCCATGCCTCAACTGGACTAAAGGTCACACTTGGATAATGAACCACATATGTGGTTTGAAAGAGTTGGCCACATGTGAGCTATAGAGATCATGAACATTTGAAAGTGAAAAGCAAATTGGAGCGAAGCAATAAAGAGTTGTAAAAGTACCAAGCCAATCGAAAAACAAGTTTCTTTCATAAAGGACAAAAAGGAAGTGTCTACATTAACCTTTGAACTTAAGATACATTATCAATGTATAATTTTGAGTGAGCCCCTCAGCCCTTGATTTGGATCTCACTAAAGATGCTGAGATTGCTACCCCATAAGTCTTTCCACATACTTCCTTAAGTGGCCTTTTTTGATCAAGTCCTCAATCGCATCTCTAAGGGCCTGACGATTTGCAATTTTGTGGCCAGCTTTATTATGATAAGCACAAAACTCTTCTTGGTTCTTTTGCCTATAAGGGATTCTGGAGGATACAGGTGTCTCAAAGTCCTCTTTGTCCTTTTCTATCATGAAAATCCTATCTTGGGAGTCCGATAAGATGTTGTATTGCTCATGGCGAGCTAGGGGTTGAGGTCACTCACCCTTGGGCCTATGGACTTCTTCATAATCCGCCCATCAAAGTGGTCATGTTGATCCACATTGCTCCTCTTACTTTGGGTGGAACCACCCTTCTCATCCTTCCTTTCGAACTTTCTCAAGTCAAATGTTTCCTCCCATTTAATCTCCTTGGTAGCTTGTTCATAAAACTCGGTAAGATTTTTCATTGAGGACTTATAGAGGCTTTTGTATAGTTTTCCATCTTTGCAAAGTCCTGCTAAGATCATTTCTAGCATGGTTTCTTCAGATGGATTCTTTACTGAATTAGTTTTGAGTCTGAACCTAGCAATGTAATCCTTCAATGACTCATACTTGCACTGAAAGATCATCATCAAGTGGTAGGGGGCACGAGTTGCCTCTTTAATGCTCGGTACTAGCTAATGAACTTCTACTAACATTCTTCCCAACTGCAAATCGAGTGGGCTAGGAAGCTTCTGAACTAAGCCCGAGGTACATTTCCTAGCATAGCTGGGAAAACTTGGCATTTGATCAGAGGATCAACTGTTTGCAAATCCATCTAAATATTGAATGCATCTAGATGGTCATAAGGGTTAGTATCCCCATTATACAGTGGAATCATGGGGACTTTGAGCTTAAGAGGGAGGGGTTCAACCCCAATCTCCCTGGAGAATAGTAACCTTTCTTCGTAGCGGGCTCGGTCACTCTGAGCTGGAAGGTGCTCCTCCACTTGGACCATTCTTTGGAACAATTCTTCAACTAGTGGGTCTCGTAGCCCACACTGTTGCCTAGAAGACTGTTGGATCCTCTGATCCTCATGGTAGCAAGAGTCATGGCCTGAAGCTCGTTCTTGTGAGGAGCGAGCTAGAGAATCTTCTTGATTGGCCATACTTGAACACCTAACTTATTGCTACTAGTGAACATTCCTAGGTGTTGTGATCTCAGTCTACCTTTGCACACCCTGAGCCTTGCCATCATAGTTTCTAGTCTTTCCTGGCATTGAAGCTAGGTCTACGCTCCATCAATGCCATTGGCAATAGTAGTGGGTTGAAAAGAGTTAGCCAGGGGCAAGCCAGAAGTAACACCTATGATAAGAGCAGTGGAGGAGTCTGTTGTGGACACATAACCTTCCAAAGGATTCACTAATGCATTTGAAGCCTTGGTAGCTCTTCCTTTCGCCATTATAGTAGTAGAAAATGAACTAGAAAATAGATGAGTCCCCACAAATGATGCTAAAATGTTGACTATGGATTTTGGTTATGCCAGAATCTAGCCAACTGCAGGAGTTCTTTTAGGACTCAAGCTGTGATCTGGTTACTGATGCAGTAAACAAATATTAAAAGCAAGAAGAGGAAAAAGAACAGCAGAAAACACAGAGCTTTTAATGTGGTTCTACCAAAATCGGATAGTATAGATCCCTATGTCCACGGTAACTTTTTATTGATTTTGGAAGAAATTCTACAAAGTTTCAGTATGTTAGTTCTCATCCCTCTAGTGCTCGTCTCCTTCCTTCTATTTATAGAGGAGAGGAAGTTGCAATTATAATTTCATAGTTTGTACTTCTATTACATCAAGCATTTAGTGTACAAGATAGAAAAACTCCTACAAATCAGCTTCTGTAAGTTGCTTTTTTATAAGTGGGCCCCTTGTCTATTAGGCATGACATGTGCTAGTCTCCTACTTAGTGAGCTTCTATCTAGGCATCGCACCTTGCAAACCAGAGCCTTCAGCTTGGCAGAGCTACTATCTTCTTAGGTAGTGAGATCGAGCTCACTCTTGTCAAAGCGAACTTGCACAAGAAAGGTCACTAGCTGCGTGAACCAGGATTGTACGGTGTCAATGCTATTTGCGAGCTCACGCCGGGTAGTGCGAGCTCACACGTAGTGAGATTCTGATTGTGCAAGCTGGATTTTGCTTCTTAGCAAGGTGGGACTCTCCCATGCTCTGCTGCTCGTGTAGATAGCAGCCTAACGAACCAGGCCCTATTCCCATATACTTAATCTGCTACTTAGCCTTTGCCAGCCTGTCTCATGATGCTGAATTTTGCCCATAACACATTGCAACACAAATATCAAATGCTCAACATGTTCATGTTTGTTTTTGCTATACACAAGGATATCATCAAAATACACAACCATAAATTTTTGAATAAAACCATGGAAAACATGGTTCATCAACCTAAAAAATGTATTAGGAGCATTTGTCAAGCCAAAAGGCATGACCAACCATCCATACAACCTATGCTTAGTTTTGAAAGTGATTTTCCATTCTTCTCTTAACCTCTTCTATTTTGATGATAACCATGCTTCAAATCAATTTTGGAGAACACACAAGATCCATGCAACTTATCTAACATATCATCAAGCCTAGGGATAGGATGTCTATACTTTATAATGATTTTGTTGATTAGTTAGCAATCAACATATATTCTCCATGATCCATCCTTCTTAGGCACTAGTAAGATTGGAACCATGCAAGGACTCATGCTCCCTCTAATGTAATCTTTGGCTATGAGCTCATCCACTTGTCTTTAAATTTCTTTAGCCTCTTCAAGGTTAGTCCTATAAGTTGGCCAGTTTGGAATGGAGCATCCGAGAAGGAAGCCAATTTGGTCTTCTATCCTTCTTGATAGTGGTAAGCCTTGGGGCACTTCTTTAGGAAACACCTCTTCATATTCTTGCAAAACTAACTCAATGGCACTAGGGGAAACATTAGTTTCATGTTTAGCATTCAAAATAACTCCTTTATGTACAAGAACTGGCATAGGCCGATTGGAATAAAGAGCTTGTCTAACATTACTAGCATTGGCAAATACACTCCACTTTTGTTTTTCTTGTTTTAAATTTTCTTTCAGCCTATTTTTCCTACTCTTACTCTTTTTTTCTTCATTTATCTTTTCTTTATTTTTGTCTCTTTTTAATTGATCTTCCAAAATTTGTTTTGGTGTGATAGGTATAAGAGTAATGGATTTGTTATCCTTCACAAAGCTATACAAGTTGAGGAAGCCATCATGGATTACATGGCTATCAAATTGCCAATGTCTTCCAAGCAACAAGTGGGCTGCTTATAAAGGAACAACATCATATAAGACTTCATCTTGATACTGCCCAATAGAGAGGGCCACTAGGACTTGTTTTCTCACCTTTATGTCCCCACTTTCATTCAACCATTATAATTATAAGGTGTGGGATGGTTTAAAGTAGGCAAAGCCAATTTTCCACCATGATTGTACTAGTCACGCTAGCATAACTCCCCTCATCAACAATTAGGTTGCACACCTTGCCTTTCACATGGTATCTAGTATGGAAAATATTTTTCCTTTGTTCTTTACTCCTTTCTTTAGCTTAGGCATTCAAAGCTCTTCTCACTACTAGAGCCTCTCCTTCAATTGCAGCCTCAACTACTTCATTGCTATCGTCTCCACTTGAAGTGGACTTTTTCTCCTCCTTTTCATGTTCACTAGTCGATTCCACCTCCCTATTCCCTTTCATTATCATGACTATTTTATTAGGGCATTCAAAGGCATAGTGGCTATGACCCAAGCATTTAAAGCATTTAATGTTTCTTTGCTTCTGTGGCACTTCTAACTTTCCTTTGCCTTTTGAATCTTCTCTTTTGATCCTTGAAGAAGTATTAGTTGTGGTCTTCTTGAAGGCCTTAACATCCCTTTGCTCATGTTTCTTGTCCCAATTTGGCTTCCAAGAGGAGCTAGATTAATCAATAAACTTGGAAAAAGTCCTTCTTTTGAGTTGTCTTTCCATCTTCATGGCCATGTGTACCATATCCTCTAGTTCCATATAGTTCCACATTGTGTTGTAGCTCTACCACATTAGCAATATCAATGTTTAAGCCATGGAGGAACTGAGCCATAGTTGCCTCCCTATCTTTCTCCACATTTGCCCTTATCATGGCTATCTCCATCTCTTTGTGGTACTCTTCAACACTCCTGGATCCTTGGGTGAGGCTTTGAAGTTTTTGTTATAACTCCTTATAATAGTGTGAAGGGACAAATCTTTTCCTCATGATTGTCTTCAATTCATCCCATGTAGAAATAGATCTTTCAAGGTTTCTTCTTCTACTTTGGATAAGTTGATCCCGCCAAATAATGGCAAAATTCATAAACTCCACAATTGCCACTTCACCTTCTTTTCTTTAGAGTAATTATGGCATTCAAAGATCAATTCAACTTTTTTTCCCACTTTAGATAAGCCTTTGGGTCATTCTTGCCTTGGAATGATGGTATGGTCATTTTAATGTTGTGTAGGCTAGAATCCAACCCTTCCCTTCTTGGTTATTCATTTTTCCTTCCCACATTGCTTTTTTCTCTTCTCTCTTCACTTTTCTCAGTGTCATAGAATGAAGTGGATAGCTTTTCTACATCTCCTTCATTTCTCCAATCCTCTTCATTACTCCCATGTTGTTTACTTATTCTTCTAGCTCTTCTTTCATGAGAATGCTTTTTATTTTCCACATTTTAGATTCTTTCACCAAGGCCATAAAGTTTCATATTCACCCTCTCAAATTGTTGTTGCATTACCCCTAGGGTGAACATGAATTCATTGGTTTGTGAACCATTACCTTCTGTCATCTTGAAGAATAAAATTTTGCAAAATAAAGCTTAGACAAAATAGGGACATCACCAAAACACTCACCTCACAAGTGTTTAGGACACTCCATTCATGTTTGCACTCGTAATTAGGACATCACCAAGATCTTAGAGTTTGTGAAAATGTAGCAACCACTATCACACAACACTCAAGCAATTTTAAAGTGGCATGAACTAACAAGTAAAAGGAGTAAAGAATGAACAAAGAAGCACAAAGGAAATGGACAACATAAGAATAAGACAATTTCGACCAACTAAGAAAAATTTTAGGCAAAATTGAAAGTTGCAAGGGAAATTCAACAAAATTGCAAAAAATATCAAGCAATTGTATTCCAAATTAAGCTTCTAAATAAGAATACTGATAATGTATTCCAAACAAATACATTCAAGTTGAATACAATGAAAAAATGACTTAGAAATGAATTCAAATTGTAGATTGAATGGAGCTCATAGTTGTAGAATTTTTTTTTGTTGTTTCTAAAATTCAAGACAACACTTGTTTTTCCTTTTCTTTCTCTCTCTCTCTCATTCTTTTCTTTGTTGCTTGTTCTTTTTTTTCCTTTTGCTCTTTCACACTTTTTCTTTTCATTTGTTTTTGTTTTTCCACTAATATTTCCTCTTCTTTCCTTTGTGTTTCCAATCAATTCACTTGTTGTCCAAGAAATGTTTCAACACTTGTAACCACAAATTGAGCAATCAAAATCACTTTCTCAATCACAATTGACCTAAGACACTTTTCGTATGAGTGTACTTAAAAGGAAGCTATTCTTGGCACAAAACACAATCAAATCAAACTTGGGCAATGACAAAATTTTTAGGGGTTGAGTAGCAAATTTTTGGTCAGTTGTAGGGTAAGTAAGATAGAAACTAAACCAAAACAAGGGATTGCAATTTGATGATAAAACTAATGAAAAAGTTAAGTTAAGGAGACAACACCAAAATGAAGTGAAATTTAGTACCACATTATTTGACACACAAAAAGAAAGCAAAGGAAACTCAAACAAATTGTTAAACCCTTGAAGTGCAAGCAATCAAGAAGTAAAAACTCTACAAAATCTTAGCAGAATCTTCACCAAACATCCAAGGAAATGAAATAGAAATGGAAAAAAAAATGAACAAAAAAATTTAAACCAAATAAAGGTAAGATCAAACACTTGGTGTGCACAAGTAAAGTACAAAATTCTCTGCAAATTGCAACAGAAAAAACCTAAAAAATTCAAAAAAGATATAGTAGATTAGCGCAACAATTGCACAAAAAGTTTAGCAAGCATACACAATTGGACAACAATTTGGCAAGGGAATCATGTAAAAATGGACAGCCAAGTAGTAGGGTAGAACAACAAAGAAAAATGTAGAAAATGGAAGCATAAACAAGAAGACAACAAAGAGATATCACCTAAATTAGAAGAGTTGAAGCTTTGATACCAAACTGATGTGACCTCCCTTGGAGATGCCCATGGATCTTTCTCCAAGTCAGCAAAAATTTAGCAAAAAAGATGAAAAGGAAAAGAAGGATATTCATACCACACTCTAGAATAGGTAGAATGAGAGTGATAAGTGATAAATTTGATACCACAAAGAGTAAACTCTTTAATAAGTCTCAAGTTCTAGCAAGAACTCTAGGAGAGCACTCTTTCAAGAGAACGCCTCTTCAATTTCATCAATGTTCAAAAATCTATGTTTAGGGAAAGCAAGCCTTCCCTATTAGCTAATACTCACTAAAAAGAATAGGCTGGATTAGAGTCCTAAGAAAGCCCACTAGAATACTAAACAAAATCAGCCAAAAAGAAACAATTCTAGGCTATTGCAAAGGTTTAAAACAAGCCATAAAATAGGCCTTTCAACCCTCCCAATTGGTGTCAAACATAAGGTCAAAATAGCCCACAAAACTTAGTGTGATAAAAATAATTAGCCTTGTTGCTGCCATGTGGAAGCTCCAAATGGCTACCATGTTGGACACTCAAAGTGGCCTAAGTGGGTGGCATGACTTCAATGCAAATAACTTTTCAATCTCTAAGGCCTTGCTCCTTATGTGTGCTCTATAATGTGTGACATAGCCCTTGAATAGCTTCCCTCATCCTCCTAGCCTTGTCTATTGTCATGGTCCCACTGGAAGGTGCAAAGCCTCTCGGTGATCTCTACCTTGGTCCCTTAAGTTCTCATCATTAACACTACAAATAATTATGTAAATTTAGAATAACCTGCATACAAAGGCTTTTTTGAATCACTTAACAAGATTTCCAGGATACACGATTGCTTAATAAAATTATCTTCAACAACATCATGCAGCATAGCCTCTGATCAATCAACCAAACCTACATCAATTTCATCATTTTTGTACCTTCCTTTGTCTTGATAATTACTAGACAATTTTTAGGTCCCAAAAAATATATTAGAGTAATAAAAAGATCTTCCCTTTTTTACATGTGTGAATTGTATACTCTCTTTAAAAAATAAATTAGATTCTTTTGACTTGTAAAAGTGGAAGTCTTCAAATAAAGATTGTCTTTGGAAGCTTTTTTTATTATCAAGAAACTTAATTGAATAATCAGAAGTATATTAGGGTTACTAATTTGATATGACGTGTATAATAGATTCAATTAGACAATTAACAAAATTATATAAAAGTGTATTGGAAACAGGTTAAACCCAAAAATAGAATTGTGATATTGCAAAATGTAGGAGAATATGTAAATGTGTAGAATGTAACTTGTAGAAAGATAATTAAGAACAATAAAGAACAAATTAGACACAGGATTTTTAAAGTGGTTTAACTTCACTTGAAACCATAGATGAATTCTACATCCATTGGATCAATCTTTAGCTGGATGACCTCTTTTATTAACTACAACAAGATTTTAACCGGGCTCCTGAATAGCCAGTTCATACAACAAAATTTACACTAGGCTCTTGTAAAACCTAAAACACAAGAATTAAACTAGGCTCTTGCTTACCTAGATACAACAATTCTTCTATCTCAATAGACTATGATCAACCTTATAACCTAGGGATGTACAAAGAATTCAACACACCTTTAACAAGCTATGATCAACCTTATAATCAAAGAAGATGCAAAGGGAAGATCAACCTCTTCCTTTGTATCTCCAATTTCTATTAACCTAGAAATTGCAATTAAAAGACAAGAAATAGGTAAAGAAATACAATATCCAATTTTGATATGAAGATCTCAAAACATCTAATGTGAATTCTCTTTAGACTTGATAAAAGATCCTTGAATTAATTAGATAAAGTGTGGTAGTAATGAATCTTTTTAAGCTCGAATTGCTCTAAGATTTTCACTCTTGAAGAAGTGTGTTTGTTATGAAAACTCTTAGGTTTGAAATAGGGTTAAGGGTATTTATAGTTGCTGCAATTGACATTTGAAAAATAACTAATTTTCAGTTCTTGAATCAATTCGTGAATCGATTCGTAATAGTTACTGACTTATGAATCGATTTGTGAATTGATTCATCTATGAATATCATAAAGAAATTCAAGATTGGAATTGAAGCATGAATCAAATCAAAGTATATTAAAATCAGGTCTTGAATCGACTAAGGAGTCAATTTAGATAATTTTTCTAACCTTTAGTAAAAATATTTTTCAAAAATTTTCTTCATGAATCAATTGCTAAATTGATTTGAATAGTTTTCACAAGTTCTTCAACATGAATCAATTTGTGAATCAATTCACATAGTGTAAAATTGGTTTTATGAAACCTACACTTGTGAAAGATCATTTAAAAAACTTGTTTGAAAAATATTTGATTTTAAATCATTTCAAGAGATTTATTGCTATCTCAATTTATCAATTTTAAGAATTTTATTCATATCAAGTTTGACTAGAATTTCACTTACAAAAGATCCTATAAAAGAGAAAATGATTGCTAAATGAAGTTATGGATCTGTTAAATTATATTTACTTTGACCCTGTAAAATAAATAATAACCACTAAAATATTTTATATGAACCCGCCTAACTCCACCTCAAAAGCTAGCTCGTAAGGGGAGGGTTGCGAACTCATATATAAAGCACCCAAGACCTCCC